>QANZ01036931.1:0-16816 GCA_003254925.1 Chamaecrista fasciculata | reverse complement strand
AATTTCTCCTAAAATTAAAGTAAAAATAGTGGTCAAAATTCAGGAGTTGACAATTGTATGATTTTGTTTCAATTCTACACACAAGTCGAGTCAGATTTCAATCAGACCCGAGACCCGGGTCAAACAGTCGGGTCTAGTTGGGATCGGTGATCGGCCCAACAATTTTTTTAAAAAATTTTTATGCTTATTTGCTTAACCCATTTATTTATTTTATATCATTTTTAACTTGTATATATTGATAAAAAATTAATTTTGAATCATCTAAATAATTTTTTATCATTAAAACATTTAATTTGATTTATTTGTTAAAAAAATATTGATTTAAATATTTAATTGAGATTTAGTATATGTTTTATGTATTTTTTAATATAAATTAATAAAAATAATAATACATATATATTTTCTATAAATATATATATAATAAAAATAAAATAAAATAAAATAATGGGCATCCTCCGAGCTGAGCCTAGCCTACAAGAGCTAGACCCCGGACCCGAGCGGGCCGGGTTTTGTTCACCCCTACATGGTGATGCTTCATTTGGTGGCTTATTTGTAAGTACTTCTATAAGTACACTTTGAGCTCGGAAGCATGCCTTGACATTGGACTATGGTGTCATCCGTTCACCTAAATTTAATCTTACAGAAAAAGCGTTTAAAAATTAATTCATTTTAAAATACACTTAAACGATTAGTTTGCATGATTAGAGTCACCTTTTTTTAAAAAAAAATTATAAAAGTTATTTTACATTTATTTTCATTTCGTCATTTTGCGTTAGTTTTTATTTCCTGTATCAGTTTTTAAAAAATAATTTTTAGAATAAAAAATTAATTTAATTAAAATTGTAATATTACAATGTCAAATAATTATATAGTTAAAATACCTATAACTATGAAAATACAATATCATTCATAATTTATATAATTATTTTTTTCATAAAATCATTTTTATTTTGTAAATTTTAATTAAAATATTTATATCCAAAAGTATTTTGTTGATCCACAATATAAGTAGGCGAGTATGGACATCCAACATTGGGCCCTTTACAACTGGGTTAGCCTGTCCCACCTCATTTAGCATGTCCACCCATTTGACATGTTAACTAAAGCATATATAAATTTTAGGGTAAATTATACTTTGGTATTTTGTGGTTTGATTATATTCCATTTTGATACCTTTTGGTTTAAAAAGTGACATTCTAGTACCTTGTGGTATTCTTCGTTAACTCTTAGGTACTCTGAGCTTTAATTTCTTTAAAAACTAACGAAAGTTAGTTTTAGCTATGCAACGAATAGGTTCTAGATATGCAATTTATTTTTAAACCTTTATCTCTATCAGTTATTATTTCTTAATCGAAAGTGTTATATTACAGTGTCAGAATAAAAAGTCATGTGGAAATTTTAAACTCCATTTACTCTCAAATGTTTACCACAAATTTATAAAAATATGTAGATCTCAAATATAATAATCAAAATTTTAAACTACTAGACTAGAACAAAAAAAAAACGGGCAAGTGAGTGAGGTCACAAGACTAGCTATTTGATAGCCGACCATATGGTCCATAAGGGTATTCAGCAGTTCTGGTCAACTCGCCAAAACCAAGTCAACCCACAGGTTTGGATTGGTTTGGTTTGCACTGGCGGCTTGGTTTTGTTTGAAAAATCCTAGCCCGTAGTGATTTAGGTTGGGCTGCGGGTTTTAGAATTCTGAGCCCGCTCAATCCAACCCAACCCACCAGCCCACCATTTATATATTCTTTATTTTAATATATACATAAATAAATAATAATTAGTATAATATAAATGACTCTTGAACCGTTAGCTTTAACATTACGTAAAGTGGCTTCACCTTCAATTAATTTTTTTTGTCAATAATTCAATTAATCAATTTAATCTCTTTAATTTTTATTAATTTCACTTTTTATCGAAAAGAGTAGAATTAAGAGTTTTACAATTTTACTTACTAAATTCTATTACAGTCATGAGTGTTTTTATCTTTTTTTTAATGAGTATATATGACTTTCAATTATATTATATTATTATTGGCTTATAAGAATAAGAAATATTTTTCATCAAAATTCAATACAAAAAAATTGAAAGATTAAAAAGAATTGTAGAGTCAATTATATTTTTTTTAAAAAAAAAATGTTTGCAAATTGGAATGAGTTAGCCTTCCAACCCGACCAACCCAACCCGCTGTTGTTGGTTTGGTTTGATTTGGGCTGGAATATTTTTTTTTCCAAAACCCAACCCAAACCAACCTGCCTTTAGAAAATTCTAGACCAAACCAACTCGCCCCAAACCCAACCAAACCCAGCACGCAGTTTTGGTGATCAGTGCCAACGCTCCTTGCCATGCTCAATATATAATTTTATAGGTCAAAGTGCAAATTTGGTTTCATATCTTTTGCTCAGTTGCCAATTTGCATATATTTTTTTGTTGCACTTTTGGTCCCATATCTTTGGGCCAGTTTCCAATTTGGTCTCATATCTTTTAGTCAATTGCAGAATTGATCCTATATCTTTGGGTCAGGTGGAGAAGTGGTCTCATATCTCTACAAAAGGAGCAACTAACTATTGATACTTTTGCAAAGATATGGGACCAATTTCGCAGCTTGACCAAAAGATATGGGACCAAAAATGATATGAGACCAAATTGGGACCTTTTGCAAAGATATCGGACCAAAAGTGCAACAAAAAAAGATACAGGACCAAATTGGGAACTCAATAAAAGATATGAGACCAAATTTACACTTTAACAATTTTATAAATACACTTCTCATTTCTGATTTGTCTTCATAAATGCCAATTATTTAGTATCTTAAAAGAGACAATATTCGTGGGACTAAACAGTTGATATTTGTAAAAGAAATAAAAAAACAATATTTCCAACATTCAAGGACTAAATTATAGTTTTGAAACAAATTTATAGATTAAAAACTAAATTTCCTCTATATTATTATTAATATATATATATAGCAGTTCTTGTATATGTATACGTATGTATATGTATGTAAGTGTATATATATAATAATAATACAATCAAGGAATGAAAGAAGAAGTAGACATGACTTGAGAATTATTAGTAGATGATGATCTGTGTTGTCCCACCACTTGATCAAACGACAAGAAGGAAGAATTATTACCATTGTAGTAGTGATTCACGAAGCTCCCATTATTACTACTACTCTTACTATGATGATGATGATGATGAAGGTGTAGTAGCAAATTATCATGATTATTATTATTATTATTATTATTAAGATTAGTACTTCCACAATGCCTAGGTTGTGTTTGATAGAAAACCTTGGACACCACAAGCTCTCCTTCCTTCTCATCTTCGTTGAAACCTAAGTGGTATTGATGCATCACCCAATTTGTCTTCTCTGGCTTTCTTTGTTTTCCATAGTTTGTATAGAGTACAAGAATCTTCTTGTGCCCTATCACCTTCTTCATGTTTGTGTTCTTGAACACCGGCCTCGTCTTCCCGGTCTTGTGCCACCGTGTCTCGCTCCCGGCCTCCACGTCATCGCTCTGTGTCATCACCTTCCTCCTCTTCCTCGTCCCCGTCGTGTACGCCTTTGATGGCCTATGGAAGAAATGCCTCACCATCCCATCCTTCCTTACTCCTGCATACATCATATATATGAGCAACTTTTTTATTTGTTTGATTTAATCCTTGAATGTTCATGACTCGTTGTAGTTTAGTCCTTCTATGAATTGTATATTGTTAAAGTGTTTGTAGATAGATAATTAATTTGTAATAATAAGTCATCAAATCTCGGTATCTAATTATACCAAATATTTTTAAAAAGAACAAGGACTAAAATGATATTGCCCATATAATATGGGGATTAGAATGTTAATCTAGTAAAAAAAATTTTAAAAAGTTAAGTGGCATCTATCTTGTTATATATATATTGTTTTCATTACTTTCAAATATAACAATAGTTAAAGTAAATCGTTTTATTAATTTTAGAATTTAGAAATAATACATATGAGGGATGGAACATGGAAGTACATATTGATTGATTAATGATTAGGTGGCTTGTAATAGCAAGGTTGGTTGAATCATGCTTGAAGGTTAATTAATTTTAGTGATTAAATGGTTACATGCATCTACCTTCTGACTAATTAAGTAGTAATATCAATTTCAATTCAACAAAGCGTTAGCTTCTTCTTGTTTTCACATGTTCTAAAGTGTGTTCAAGGACACCATTTTCTGACCAAGCTATATATATATAATTCATAAATTAGCCAGAATTTTCATCTACATGACCAAATTCCAGGCAAATTAAAAAAAAAATGTACATGGCCAAATTATTATTTTGAAAGAAGCTAGCACCTCAGAACAAAAAGAAACTAATTAAAAGTATAGAACAATCAAATACAAAGGGCCGGGTACGTAGATATAGAGTAAACTAATTATTCAATTTTTAAAGATTAAATACTTAGTCTTTTGAAAAATCAAAATAATATATTTATTAGTCTTTTTTTTTTATATATTATACCTGGCAACTTCTCTGGATGAGTATAGCAAATTCCGTTCTCGCCTTCAAGAGTAGGAATGAAGTCATCAATTAAAGGATGAAGCTTATGAATATCAGATCGAACTTTGGCTTCCAAATGTTCCAGAATCTCTTGATCACTTGGATCAAACTTCACTCCAGCAGGCAATCCTGGTAACTCAGGAATAATCCCACCCTTCAATTTCATTCAATTCACTCAAAATTATTTATACATATTTATGATTAATTAGTTACTAATTAATTACAATATATAATCAATTGAAAAAAAAAATCACACACACACACACACTAATTAAGATCATTAATCAGACATTGAGAGAAGATATATATATGTATACCTGGTCTTGGGATTTGATATGATGGCCACAAGAAGGACATGTTATAATTAAGCTGTCTTTGCGTTTCTCCACCATGATATTGCTATCATGATTAATATTTTCAGTCATATTAATAATATATAACTCTCTAACTAATTATATATATATCACAAATTCCCCTTGATATCTCTAGATCTGGTGATGATCGAGAATGAGAAGAAGAGAAAGGAATTGAAAGAAGAAGGAAAGAGAATGAGAATGATTATTAAGGTACGTATAATAAGAGGATATAAAACTAAAGTACACTATATAGAGGGGACAAAAAGGGAAAACTTGCCTCTTATAAAGTTTGGCCTCTCATGTTACTACTTAAGTTGAGGAGTGGGAAGGAATTAAATTCTCTCTCTCTCACTAATTTTTAAGTGCCTTTAATTAATTCCCTTTGCATGAACCACTGATCACTATAGCTCTTACGTACGTGAAACAAGAGAGAGAGAGAGAGAGAGAGAGAGAGAGAGAGAGAGAGAGAACTAAATTAAACAATTAGCGAAATGGTTAGCTGCACATATAGAGAAGAATAAAGGGAAAAAAAATAAGCTTGCTTTGATCGCAAGTTAAGTTGTGGCATGCTTTGTATATATATATTTGTATGAAAACTTGTAGAAGAATAAATGTAGGTTTTTGTCCCTTTTACTCTGACTAAAGGTAGCTTTAGTCAATATCCCATAAAAACAAATTAAACTGGATTTATTATAACTTGAAAAGAAATTAACAAATTATTAATTAAGATATATATATATATATATATGAGAGAGAGCATATAGATGAGTTGAGTGGGGTTGGGGCAACCTAATGTATAAGCACAAGTCACAAAGAGGAAGAGTTTAGGTCCCATGTCACACTGGAGTGTACATAAAGCTAAACTATATATAATATAAATACCATCACTAAAAATAAAATCCAAGAAAATATATATTATTGAGGCTATATATATATTCAGCCAACCATAAATTTCATTCCTTCACGTAGACTTTTCATGCATAGCAAGAAACCCCTCTCTTTCTCTTTCTCTCTTCCTTCTCGATTTTACTTTTGAAATTAAACTACTAACCCTATATATATATATATATATATATATATATTATATGGCTCCACCATTTTCTGGTCGTCCATATTTAAAACTATAGTCTAAGAAATTAAAAAATAAAATAAAATCAACCCACCACTCTCTCTCCCACTCACTCTCCCCACTTCTTTAAAAAAATGCAAAAAACAATTAAAAATTAAAAAATGCCACCACTCTCTTTCCTCACTCACTCTTCTTATATGAGGTAATTTCAAATTGGTCTTAACTATTTTATTTATTTTAGATGAGTCTTACATATTTTTATAATTTCTCAAATTGGTCCCAAACTTACTCTTTTATCAATATAAAAATTTAATATAATCTTCAACTTTTAATAATTTAAACGTTACATGCATATTGACGTCCCGTTAGGGGCACACCAAGCCCCTAGTATATATATATGTCAACAGTGGTTCTAGGCATTTTGCCATATGGTAAAGGGAAACTTGATAGTGTCAATGTATACTTGGTGAAGCTACCATCCAAATATTTATTCAATATTTTCCATATGATCTTATACTATATATATATATTTTACATTCGTCATTCGTCCTCTATACCTATACCAGAAAGATATCGTAATATTATGATCAATTTCTCCAAGTTTGAAAAGAACTGTCCCTACATGCAGTTTTTATTTTTGTTTTCCATTGTTGGAATCCACTATAATTAGTTGATAGACATTTTTTAATATAAACAAATATATAAAAATTGTGTTAGGCCTGACCGGACAAGTTTATAATTAAAATATAGACAGTTTTACATGAATTTAAATGATCAAAATGGTTATATATAATTGCTTCCCTCATTTAGAAGTTGTTTATATATATATAGAGAGAGAGAGTGTGTGTGTATTAGTACTATTATATATATACACATACACACTCTAAGCAACAAAAAGAAGTATCATATATTGTACCAAATTAAAAAAAAAAAGTATCATATATATGGACTTGTCTAAAGTGCAATTTGTACTTAAAATTGCATCACATGCATGTCCCAACTAATTGTTCAATCAAATGTATTATTTTCTGTCAAATAGTTGGGTTCACTTATATTTTTTTGGGTATAACTATGGTTTCCCCTACCTATTCACTTATATTTAACTTGTAAAAGTAATAATATTGAAATTAGTCCCTTAAATTTTATCATATTTAGAAAGTAGACCATAAGCTAACAAAATGTTAAATGCATTTCTTGAAAATCTTATATTATATTGTAAAGTTATATAATTTTGAGATGAAATTTAATTATTTTATATTTTTCAATATGAGATTGTTAGAGTATCTAAAATTTTTAAAAAATAATTCATCTTTTCTAGTTTGTTCGAAATTGTATACACAATTATTTGGAAGCAATATGCCAAGTTAGAAATTTATTTTAGGATTAATATGCAAACTTATCATTTTTACAAGGGCCAAAAATAAAACTAATTTTACCATTAGATTGATCTAATTTATCAAATTGTACCATTACTTTTAGGCTAAAATGCACAAACACCCCCTGAGTTTTAGATTGGGTGCACATGACACCCCTGAGTTTTTAATTTGTGCAAATAGGACCCCCAGAGTTTTCAATTACGTGCAAATAACACCCTTATGTTAAATATAGGCCAAATTAGTGAGGGTATAATAGTAATTTCATAAAAAAATCTAGGCCAAAGTCCTATTTTGGTCTCTCAAATTTACTCAAAGTTTCGTTTTGATCCCTCAAATTTCCAAAAAATTTCACTGTTAGTTCGTGTCCACTTTCCATCCAATTTTTCCGTTAGAAATCTGCAATTTTGAGGGAAGAAGAAGAAGAATAACGATGCTTTAATTTGATTTGAAGAAAAGAAGAAGGTGTAGTGATATAATTTGAAGAAAGGTGTTAGGATTTGAGAAGAAGAAGTACGGTTCCATGATTGAAGAAGAAGGAGAATAATGGATTTGGCTGGGTTTTTTTTTTGGGGCAAATATGTTTTAAATCCTAATTTAATCACTAAACCAATTTTTCTTTTATTTAGTGAAAAAGTTGGATGGAAAGTGGACACGAACTAACAATGAAACTTTTTAGAAATTTGAGGGACCAAAATGAAACTTTGAGTAAATTTGAGAGACCAAAATAGGACTTTGGCTTAGATTTTTTATGAAATTACTATTATACTCTCACTGATTTGGCCTAATTATTTAACATAAGGGTGTTATTTGCACGTAATTGAAAACTCAATGGTCCCATTTGCACAAATTAAAAACTCATGAGTGTTATGTGCACCCAACCTAAAACTCAGGGGATATCTGTGCATTTTAGCCTTACTTTTAACCATTAGATGGATCTCATAGTTAGAAAGTGTCTTTTCCATTACTTTAACCATTAGATTAATCTAATGTATCAAATTATACACCATGTGTCAATTGCATCTCTTAGACTAAATTTTGATTAATGATTTATTAATTAATTAATTTAATTAATTATTTATTTATTTATTTGTTAATTAAATGAGATTATGTTTTTGATAATGTCAAATACTTTATTACACATCCCAAAGTCTGATATCATATCCTATATAAGTGATAAGTTCACTTATTAGCTTTTGCAAACACTTTTCTTTTTGTTTTACGGCTTTTACCATTTATGGAAAAGAACCTGTACTGCGCTAGTTTCCTTTCAAGAAAACGCTCTTCTATTGTCTGTGTGATACATGAAGCAAGTACAAAAAGCAGATAAATTACCAACTCAGTGTACCAACTCTCTGACTTAAGAAGAAGAACTCAAGGACTACAATGCAGAAGTAACTGACGTGCTATGTGCTACTCAGAACCTATAAAAGAGACGTTTTGAAGAAGAAGAAAAATGTGAAGCTCCATCTAAGCATTAAATGCAAGATCAAATCAGAGATTGACTAAGATCTCAAGATGGACAACCTTGCTCTGATCTTCAGAAAGAGTCGTTGCACTATTTGGACCATTGAAGCCTCAGCTTCTAACGGCTAGTTCCTTCAGAGTACATATATGAAGCAGAATAAGAACTAAAGAGATACAAGACACACACGACTTACAACGATCATATAAGTCTCTCTGTACTCTCTTCACATTTAGCTTAGTGCTATACAGTCTTAATGACAACTCTCCTAGTGAGAAAAACTCAATGTCTTCTATTCTTTCTCGATCTGTGTAGTTCCTAGAAGGCTTTTCTAGCTTCCTCGTAAAACCCTTTGGGTGAGCCTTAGTGTTTAAGGTTGGATAGGTTTGGTAATAGCTTATAAAGCTTCTTGTGACTCTGGGTTGTTATTGTACTAGCTGAGCTTGTAAAACCAAGTGTGGTGAACCTCCGGGAAAAGGGTTAGCTCTTATGTACTTGTTACCTAACTTATAAAAACTCTCTTGCTGTGTGCTTGAGGAGTGGATGTAGCATCAGGTGCAAACTTAGTGTGAACCACTATATATCGTGGTGTGATCTTCCTGATCCTTTACCTTCATATATGTTATTGTCTAACTGTTTGTTTTGCAGGAACTCCTTTAAAGGAACTAGTTTGAGTAAACTCAAAAAGTTTTAAATAACCAATTCACCCCCTCTTGATTATTCCATTCACACTAACAGCATCCAATGTCACTATTTACAATTTACATGCAAATATATATTGAAATTGAACAACCTTATATTTTTTTTTATTAAAATAATACATAAAGTTAATTAACTAACACAATGTCCAAGGCCCAAAAATATTTAGGTATATGTCATACTTGTTTAAGGAACAAGTATTCAATTTTTCATCTCCAATCACGCGATGTGACATGACACTGTACGACAAATTTTTTAAAACAAATTGAGTGGTGCTAAGAAAAGCTTGATTGCTGTGTCAATGTAATTTTACACTCCGTCTCTCTCCTCTTTCCTATTTCTTCTTTTCATTTTTGCATTAATTTTAATGTAATTTTTTTTTTTGAAAATTGTGCAAAAATCAATAAAAAAATACTAATGGTTTTGCCTACGTAGCTTTTCATAGCATTTCCCAAACAAATTTGAATTGAATATTTCCCTGGAGCGTGTATTCAAAATGGAAAATCAGAAAGTCTCATTTCACTCCTACATGAACTGTTTTTGCCAATTCGAGTCCTTTTTCTTTTGTCAGATGGATCAAAACGAAATTACAAAAGAGTTTCACATGTGTGTTATGTAATTTATAATTGTAAAAGGAACACTGAATTTCATCAGTTCAGAATCCCCCTGTTCTCAAGATTTTATTTCAATTTGCAGTCCCCATTTAAAAACATTATTGCCCCAAAAACATTTAAGTTTCTTTCGATTTAGTCCCTAGACCAAAGAAACAAAGGAAAGTGTGTTGATTTTTCTTCCTTTCTTTTGTTGATTTTTCTTTCTGTGATTATATTATGTGTTGATTTGCTGGGTGTTTTCTCGTTTGGGTTTCGATTATGTGTTTGATTTAGGTTTTAAGTTTTAAGGTTTAGAGAAATGCATATATTTCGAATTATGTTATTCTATTCAAGTTAAAATTATAACATGCATGTTGCATCATGATTCAACAAGACAACAATAACAATAATCCCCAAAACAGGAGCTAGCAAACAACCAATATCCATCCCAATCTTCACAACTTCGGCTCCGTTTGGTACAACAGCAAACACTTTTACATTGTAAAAGGGCACAAACTCCAAGATTTTCATGTGTTTGGTATGGTAATTTGAGGGATGTAAAGTGGATTACAATGTAAAGGGCTTTACATTACATAGGTCATTTTTCTTTACTTCACATTTCTGATGTAATCCAAGTCTACCTAGGGAATTATGGTAGAATTCCTAATTTGCCCCTCTCACTCCCATCTCATCTCCTCCCCAAATGGTGAACGGCGGCGGCGGCGGCGGAGCCGAACTAACACAAATCAAATAAGTAAAAGGGAAAATCTTAAATTGGTCCAAAATGTATGCAGTAGATTTCAAATTAGTCATCAACGTTTTATTTGTTTCAGATTGATCATACATATTTACATAATTTCTCAAATTGGTCTCAAAGTGGTTATATCTCTTTGTTTCAACCTCAAATGCGATTAATTTAAAGTTACGAGTTACTTTTAACGAATACTTTCTACATCCAGTTCATATCATCAACAATCAAGGTTAAATCGGATCTCGAAAATGAACTGTTCGTTTTATAGTTAAATAAGCAAGGTTGACCATATCTTTCTTATTTCAAGTCTGAATGTGACAATTTCAAAACTATAACTTCATTTCTAAAGAATTCTTTATCTATCAAATAAGACTATCAATAAATAAAGTCAAATTACACCGCAGGAATAGGTTTGAGACCAATATAAAAAATTATAGAAACATGTAGCTAAGACCAATTTGAAATATATCCCATACGTTTTGCGACCAATTTGAAGTTTCAACCGACAAATAATAATAATAACTTCAAAGATAATATTAACAAAAAAACAAAAAAAAACACCCCGAACAACTTACCATAACGTAGTAACTTAACTCTGCTCTCTCTCTCTCTCTATCTATGTTAAAACAAGTTAATTAGTAGTTAATTAGCATGTAACAACTTGATTTCCAAACATAGCTCCCTCCTCCTCCATTCCCAAACACAAAATCAAAACCGAACCCATTATTAAATATCAATGTCTTCTTCCTCCTCTCCTCTCAATTTTCGAATTTCAATCCTCTAAATCCCAGTTCTCTCTAATTCTCTGGAGTTAGACTTATCATTTTTTCACTCCATTTATTATCTTCAATTTCTCATCATCAATGGATCTAGAAGAAGCCCAGACAACACCACTCCTAAAGCCCAAGCCCAAGAAAAGCCCGGCCCAACGGGCAGTACGGAAGACATTCAAAGGCACAGCTAAACTCTCTAACCTTCTGCCCACGGGCAGCGTTTTGGCGTTTCAAATTCTCTCACCCATCGTCACGCGCCAAGGCACGTGTCCCACACGCGCCAGCAAAACCATGACGACGTCGTTTTTAGCAATTTCGAGCCTCGCGTGCTTTTTCCTCTGTTTCACGGACAGCTTCAGGGACCACCGTGGGAAGGTGCGGTACGGCGTGGCGACGCCGACGGGGCTGTGGGTGATGGACGGCGGCGCTGCCGGCGGCGAGGTGAGGTTGACGGCGGAGGAGGCGGCGAAGTATAGGATAAGGTTTGTGGATTTTTTTCATGGCGTGACGTCGGTTGTGGTTTTTGTTGGAGTGGCGATGTTGGATCAGAATGTGGTTATGTGTTTCGATCCGATGCCGTCTGAAGATGATAAGGATATTTTGATGGCTTTGCCTCTTGTGATTGGGTTGATTTCGAGTTTGCTGTTTCTGGCGTTTCCGTCTCAACGACATGGAATTGGGTTTCCTCTGTCCAGGAATTGATTTCATAATTGCTTCAATTTATGATTGTTTGGTGCTTTTCGTGGCTGTATTTGTAATTGTAATTCCATCGGATGATTATATATATATATATATATATAACACATGTTACATTAGAGGAAAATTACACTTTAGTATTTTGAGGTCTTTACTGTTATCCCTTTGGTACCCTAAACAATTTTTTTTTGTTAGACGTACACGTCGGCTCACTAAAACTTAATTTTATCTAATATTTTGTCACAACAAAGATCAAACGAATGATAGTATGGATCTTTGGATGCTTGTTTATGATTCCATGTAATGAAAATGTAAGACATATGATGACATCTTGGTTTTAATTTAGTGAGTGTTTGATCTTTGTTGTGTCAAAATGTTGGACAAAATTGAGTTTTGGTGAACGCACATGCTTGTCACGTGCCAAATTCCGTCTAAAACTAACGAAAAAATTGTTCAGAGTGTCAAAGGGATAACCGTGGAAACCTCAGGGTTTCAAAGTCCCAGATTTTAAATCACAAATTACTAAAGTATAATGAGATCAAACCACAGGGTACCAAATGGGTAACAGTGAAAACCTCAGGATTTCAAAGTGTCACGTTTTAAATCACATAATACTAAAGTAGAATGAGGTCAAATCACATGGTACCAAAGTGTAATTTACCCTAAATTATATAATTGGTATTACAAGTTATATTTACCGTTGAATCTACAATAATGCATGTATTAATATTTAATGAAATTATTGAACTGATATTGTAACTTAACTTTTATTTACTAAAATTTTTCTTCAGAAAATTAAAAAATTATTATTTTATAATAAATCTGTAATCTATTCTTATTTAGGCCAAATATTTATATGGTTAAAAGGTCATTTTGGTCCTAAATATTTTTCCTAATGTTCATTTTGGTCTATTATGTTTTAAAATATTCAAATTGGTCCTAAACGTTGACGAAATGTTTCATTTTGGTCGCGAACTATTGAGTTTGGTCATATTTCTCCCATTGCTCATTTCAAGTTCAAAGGACTTATTAAGAGTAACTTGTAGTTCTGAATTCGTTGCGTTCGAATTTGAAATGAGAAAAATATGATCAATTTCTTAGCTTGTTTGACATTGAAACATACGAGCGCTCTACTTTCTATTTTCGGGACTGATTCAACCTTGTTTGTTGACGACCCCAACTAGATAAAATAAAAGTACTCTTTGAGATCAATACATAGCTTTGAACTCGTCACATTCAAACTTAAAACAAAAAAAATATGATCATATTCAATAGTTTTGGATCAAAATGAAATGTTTCACAAACTTTTAGTACCAATTTGAATATTTTGAAAAATAAAGGACCAAAAACATTATGATATACATTTAAGACTAAAACAACTCTTTTGAAAGATTTAAATTGGTCTCAAAAGAATGAATTAGATTTTAAGTTAGTTGTATATATTTTCATAATTATATATATATATATATATATATATATGTATCAATCTCAATAGAAAAACAAATTTAGGTAGTCTAAACTAATAATAAACCTAGTTGATGAATTTAATTAAATCTAATAGTGGATCCGCATATATACAAGAAGTCTAATTAAAAGTGTAATGGATTAGTGAGAATATATTACACTTCTATGTACATATCTATACTATAGTGTGTAATTAACAAGGAATTAGACCAATGAACCATCTCATGACTTGAACAGGAAGCTCTATAACTTCGACAGCAAAATTAGCTAATGCAGCAAAACACATGCAACATGGGCATATGCAACTCAGTATGCTCCTGCATTAATCAATTCATTCATTCATGAATAATAATCATGCATGATCACCACAAGTACGTATAGAAATCTAGTTATTGATAAATAAGGATGTGGATTTAATCGGGCCAAAAAAAAAATGTGGATTTAATTAGGCAATTATCCTCGCTACATATATATAAGCCGTCTCACACTAGATATTCATACAAATATCTTGATCACATGTCTTTTGTTTACATCTTAATTTAGTTTTGTATATTTTTTTGTTGTAATTTTGGTCTTATATTTTTTGGTCAAAATGTAGAATTGACCTCATATCTTTTTTTGTTACATATTTGATCGCATATCTTTGTAAAAAGTTCACCATTAGTCTTACAATGTAAAATCTTTTACAAAGATATGAGATCAATTCTGCAACTTGACCAAAAGTGTAATAAGAAAAATACAAAACCAAATTGAGACCTGAACAAAAGATATGAAACCAAAAGTGCACTTTGAAAAAAAATCTTTTATCAATTCTAACTACCTAGATGAAGCAAATATATAGTTCTCACCAACTATCCTGGTATACATGTGTATATATCTCACATCTTGTCATGCTCATAAATATTCAATACATGCTGTACACATGTTCTATACATGCTCATTTCTTTAATACTAATTAACTCAAACATCAAAGTTGTTTCTTCGTAACAAAGATCACATTTATGACCATTCTTATGAGCATCCTCAACAAGGAATCTTTTGATAAATCTAGCTAGATAAGGTCATTTTAATCCATGCATGCTACAGTTTATCAATTAAGAATTATATAAGGTTTCTTATTATAAATTAAAATTAGGATTTCATATGGGAGAAACAAGAAATGAAAGAAAATGAAGAAAAATATTAAAGGTGGTTAGTTGGTTACCCTAGAATCCAAACAATGGCACCGATGATGGCTAAAACAAAAGCCACCAAAGTGAAAGGCAATCCTATTAAGAAACCCAGTGGCCTGCATTCCATATGAATGTGTTCTTAATTAATTCCTTCAATTTCGAAATCAAAGGATTATCGATCTTTGCAATTTCGATGAATATCTCTAGAATATGTGTTGGTGATTGTTTTTCGGACATGTTAAGATGATGATCGAGTTTTATTAAATGACGTACAAAATTTGTGAGATTTTCAATACACCACAACATGCTTCAAGCAAATTAATTTGTCATCAATTATTTTTAGATATTTTTATAACAACGTTTTTTTCTTTTTAATGTCTTGACATGTGGTGATCTTGATGGTAGATTTTATTTGTTCTTCGAGTTCAGTTAACCCTATAAAACTATAAATAATAATTAACAAAAAAAATTATTTTAAAACTTTAACTTGATTATCAATTGGTTGAATGATTTTCTACGTTAACTTTCTTGTAAGTTAGATTCCGATTCATTTGTCATAAATCACAATCTTGTTTTCTTTTTGTTAAAGAGCTAGAGAGATAACTAGATAAGTAAATTTAAGAGATGAAGATAAAAAATAATCAAATGTACTATAATTTTTTTAAAAAAATCATTTCTTTAGCTAAATAATTGTAAAACAAAAAGATCATTTAAAGATGAAGGAATATGAGTCATCGTCAGTCCACCTTAGTGGACTGGACCTAAATCCATCTAAGATGAGGACCCAAAAGACAAATAATTATTTTTTGTTTTATTTTCATTTTGGCCCAAAAAAGAATCATTCATTTTAGAATCAAATAAGTGAAGTTTGTCATCTCTTTATTGTTTTAAGTCTGAATGCAACAAGTTAGGAACTACTACTTCCTCCAGTTCTGAATATCTACTTTTTTAGAGAGTATTTTTTATTCAAAAATATCTGATGTTTTACAAATTTAAGAGAACATTATTTTTTTTTTACCATTTTATCCCTATTAAATATAGTAGAGTCATAAACGAATAAACATTTCCCAATGATTTAATAGGGATAATTTAGTCTTTTTATCTCATTTTTCTCTTCATTTTAAGTGAGCTAATTATTTTCTTAATCTGTATGTATTTATCTTAAACATTATATATATAGAACCAGAGGGAGTATGATTACTCTTTATAAACGAGTCTTTTTTCAGTCCATAGCTTGGACCTTTAACAAATGAGGTCATAGATTAATTTTCATAATTTTTCACTTTTTGGGCCCAAACCTATTTTGGTTTCGAATTAACTTCATTTGTTGACGGCATCAACAAGGTAGAAGAAGATATTATATATTAATAAGAGTAATTTGTAGCTCCGAACCCATCGTAAAACGAAAGAAATATGGCCAATTTCACTTGTTTGACCTTGAAACGAGCAGTTCACTTTCGGGATCTAGTTTGACCTCGTTTTCTTATGGCTCCAACTAGATATAGAAAATACTTGTAAAAAATAATTTGTAACTCTATATTCATCCCATCCAAACTTGAAATAAGAAAGACATGACTATATTCAGTAGTTTAAAACCAAAAGTGAACAACTATAGAAACTTTTAGGACCAACATAAAGCTTCTGAATATTTTGGACCAAAATGATTTTATGTGTCTACATTTAAGACCAATTTAAGCATTTGACCTTTAAAATAAGAAAAAAAAATCATAAAAGTATTTTGTAATATTTGTTAACCTAACAAAACAATATATTGATTGCACATATCAATATCATCATGCAATTATAATCAAATAAAAAAACACAAAAATTTTATGGTTGTTCAAGTCAACTTAATTCTT
>QANZ01036927.1:3401-20371 GCA_003254925.1 Chamaecrista fasciculata | reverse complement strand
CAGTATTATATCACATAGTATTATGTATGCACAGTTTCCAAAATGTATAAAAATTAAAAATAAGTACCTGGTTACATATTATACAGGGACTATAATAAAAAATTATAAAAAGATTTGGGGTCAATATGTAATTTTAATAAAAGTTGTTATTGTTAAAATTTCTAAATATAACCAAAGGGTACTACAGACTGAATAGAGAATAATACAGGATACCAAAGTGAATTAGGGTCAAACAACAGAGTACTAAAGTGTAATTTACAAACTATCTACATATGCTAATTATGGAATCAGAAGAGAGGTCATTAAATATTTATTCCCAAATTATTCCAATGTTTGAATATTTCGATTCAACAATTTGTAGGCTGATGTAATTGGATTGGTAAATGGTTGCGGTAGATTGTCACCCTGTCAACATTAATCACGCTAATTGTCATATATTTTGAACCAATGGCATTTAACAATTACGTACGTTTAAAATTGATAAATTATTATACCTCTAATATTACAATATAATACGGTGTTATTTGCACCGTTTCACTTCTTTTTTTATACTGGCTATTGTAACAATAATACTACAAACATAGGTGAGAGCGGATTAAGTATAATCAGTCTGCAACGATGAATGACGAATTACACAGCAACGAGTGGGATGACATATGGTTCATGTCTTCCGTTAGAAGTATTTTCTCAGATTTAGAACACTGTATTACGATAATAATTTGGCACTCTGTATTAAACGTTGAACGAACAACATATTGTTTTCCGAGCAAACAATGCAACGGATATGTATAGTTTTTATTAGGCTCGGAGAATGTGTTATTCTCATTAGGTTATGCAATACGTGAAGAATAAAATACTCAAAGTGATACATTTTAGTAAATATATTGGTTAACCATTACAGATCAGCGACATTCATTCATGAATATCATAAACGTATGCGGAACACTATAACGATGCATCGAACACATACGAACTTATGTAATCAATCCAAATTGTGTCAGTGTTGGATACGAAGTATGGAGCATTCAACTAGAGTATACTCAACTGCATTATCATGTCATTAAATTTATGTCGTATTAATAATGAATCTAGATTATAGAGCAACAACCGGTAGACGAAACTAAAACTTTAACTCCCGCGCATCGCGCGGGTCATAGGCTAGTATACATAATTTGGCTTAATTTATGCTTTCAAATATTTTGAATCCACATTAAAAACACGTTCTTAATGAGATCAAAATGCAATTAAAAATCGCTATTTTATTGTATAGTGATTAACCAATAAAAGGTTGAGCTCTTATTAATAATTATTTTATTTTATTTACTATTTATATCTTACAAAACCTTACTAGTTACTATTAAGTTTTTAATTTCGTGTAATATAAACTACTACTTTATTTCTTTTATCCAAAATTCTATCATGTATTTTTTTCATCTACAAAAATATGCCAAATCAGGATAAATATCTGTCTCAATCAAATGAAGACAAAATTGATGATACCATAGTTTTGAGGATTTGCATTATTGCATCTATAAAATCAATTAATAACCATATCATCAGTTACCCCAATATTTAAAATGAAAAATGCATTTATGTATATATATATATATATATATCACAAATTGAGTTCCATGGCTAGCATAATTTAATATTGCAAGCCTTCAAGGCTGCAACATCATCATATGAATCATATGATGCAGAAACAATGCCAGCGTAGATTCATCATCATCCATACATATATGATTTGTTATTTGATAATGTATTTGTTTTTCTAAAAATTAAATCTCCAATGAAAGAAGAATAAATAGATCTGTCATGATTCTGAGAATGAGGTCTATCTATGTGTGTCCTCGCAAACAATATTTATAGACGTGCCTGCACCAACCATTTTTCATTGTCAGACATGCCAACAAAGCAAAAAAACACATTATAAATGTATATATATTAGATAATGAATTGTGTATTTTGCATTAGAAAAAAAAATCACTTGGATTTAATTTGTGATCTCAACCGAAATATGTATTATTCATCACCTTCAAATAAGTAATTAACGCGTTAATTAATGGCTTTGTGAGGTGAGACAGTTTTTCAGTTGAGGGTAGTTTGCAGTGTTTGTTATACAAAATGTAATTAATATAAATGACATAAGAAAATGAAGAAAAAGTCACTATTGTTGGTCTGATTAACAATTGCCTTTTGCAGGCATTGTTGGTGGTTGGCAAATTGGCAATAGGCCCGGCCCTTTTAAGGGCTTAGGGCCGTGTTGAGTTTTTTATAATTTTTTATTAAAAATATATTAAATATAATTTGATATATAATATAAACAAATATAAGTATAAAATATAAATATTTAAAACTATACTGCATAATGTAATATAAGAACGAGTGAAATGATAAATAAATATTATTATTTTTATCATATTAGTACTTATTCGGTGATGTTTTAGAGAACTTTTTTTGTTCTAAAATATTTGATATTTTATAAATTCAAGAGAATATTAATTATTTTTGTACCATTCTATTCCTATTTGTCTATGAGTAATCAAAGTTACTATTGACTTATGTGACTAACTAAAAATAATTTAATAGGGATAGTTTAGTTTTTTTATCTCATTTTTCTCTTCATTTTAAGTGAGTTAATCATTTTCTTGGTCTGTATGTATCTATCTTACACATCAAATATACAGAACCGAAGGGAGTATATAATTAGCAGCGTGATTCGAAATATCTCAATCACTTTAAATATTCATAAACTCGGTATTTATTTATGGTTAAGACTTCTCTTGATAACTAGGGCAATTCCCTCGACATTTATTAGCAGTGAAAATGTCTCCCATGATTTGGGGAAATTTCTTTACAGAAATCTCCTAACTAGCATATAAATACACCGTCAAAACCTTATTAAAAGCACCCACATTCCGAACTCTAATTTTATATTTCCCTCTCTTACGACTTACTAAAATCTGATTCATTGACATAAAATGTGACAAGATGTAAATTTTTCCTTATCTATTATAAAGTCTAGTTGATATGATAATAAAAATGTAAATATGTAATGAATGATGATGAAAAAAGGTAAATATTTTTTATGATTAATTATATAAATACGTAATGATGAAGGTAAAAAATGTAAGCTCTTAAGTTCAATTTGGTTATAAAGGTTTTAAAAGTTTCATATTGGTCTTATATGTTGTTATTTAGTTTCATATTAGTCTCAAATTACTAAATGTAGTTATATATTTTTCATTTTAAGTTTGAATGTGTTGAGTTTAAAACTGCGTGTTACTTTTAACAAGTACTTTTCTCTATCTAGTTGAAACCGTCAACAAACAAAGTCAAATAAGATTCCAAAAGGGGGTCGCTCGTTTCATGGTCAAATAAGCGAAGTTGGTCATATCTCTTTTATTTCAAGTTTGAATGCAACAAATTCAGATATACGACCATATTCAATAGTTGAAGACTAAAATGAAACTAAATGGCCACATTTAGGATCAATGTGAAACTTTTAAAACATTTAGGACCAATTTGAGCATTTGACCAAAAAAGTATATCTTGATGACATTTAGGATCAATTAAGAAATATTTTGAAAAGAAATTATTTTGCGCAAAATAAAGAATTTAAAATAATCACTAAATAATGTCAGTTTCTTTTCCCAAATCATTGTCTCAATATTTTCAAACCCTTTTCTCACCCTCCATTCCTTCATTCCTTCATTCATAATTTCATATGAGGTTTTTAATGGATACCCACTATCTTCTCCTTTCCATCATTTCTCGACAACATTTCATCTCACCCTCCAACCTCTATAAGTTATAACCGATCAATAAAAAGCTCATCTTTTCCAAAACCCATTTTTTCCATTTCTTCATTTCTTTTTAGTTTCTTTATTTTTCTTGAGATAAAAACGCAGAGGTTTTGGTTGTGTGAGTCAGCATTTTTCTCTCCAACGATGACGACGAATGAAGCCCAGAGCCAGAGGTCTTGAATGTGGTTTTCTCGCTCCTTCGATAGAAATTCTTCACAGGTAACGATTTATCTTTTCTAGAACATTGGAGAGTAAAGACAAATTTGAAAGCGAAATACCAATAATGTGGAATCGTCTCTTGTATTCTATATGTAGAGATACCAATCGTGATTCACAGGGAAAAGAAAGGTTCCTGAATCACATGCTAGTGAAAACCTTGGCTGATACACTTTAGTCTTTTCTTTTGTTTTTTTCCATACTATTGTATATATAGACACAATCTTATCTCAGCACATTCATTTTCTCACAGACAAACTCATCATCATCAGCATCATCATCATCATCATCATCATCTGCTCCAAAAGTTTTCTGGTCTCTGCTGTGCTAGCCCATTTTTTATAGGTTTTGGGTATGTGATTCCCCACCATGGCAACCACGATGAAAGGGATCTACAAGGGCTTCAAATTCATAACCCAAATATTTGGTAAAAATGATCTTCTCACTATGTGATGTATCACCAATTTAACAACCAGTAGTATTGTTCTATTTCTGGGGTTGTGTTTTTTCGACTTTGAATTAATCATCCTAATCATTAACTTGGAAAATGGGGTCTTGTTGTTGTAGTTGTGAAGGAGCGCGAGATGGATATAGGGCACCCCACAGATGTTAAACATGTTGCTCACATTGGATGGGATGGCCCCCCTGGTTCAGGACCCAGTTGGGTATGTGGAATCTGAATGTCATTCCATTGAAATATTTGATTTAGTTCTTGAAAATTTATAACTCGTTGCAATTCTCATTTCGGGAACTGAGTTGTCCACTGTTATTCATAGAGGAATTAAATCAAGCATTTTTTAAAAAATAGGGACTAAAATGACATTGCTCATATAATTTAGGGATTAGAATGTCAGTTTACTCATTTACCCTGTTAAAAATTCTAAGGCAGATTCAGTATTATCATAAGTCATAACTATGTCAAATTCTCAGGAAAAGTGTATCTAACATGCTAGAAGTGGAATCCAATTTACTTATCTCTCCGATGAGCCCTATGACTATGGTTCCATTTAGACATAGACTAAATCAATGATAAATATTGAGAAGGCAATGCTTGCCGCTAGTTTTGGTAGAGAAGCTTTAAGTTTATAACCCAACAATCTCTATCTCTGACTTTCAAATATTTTTAATTGTTTCAATTCCACCTTTTTGTTTGTTGTTTTTTTTAATGCAGATGAATGAATTCAGACCAGCACCTAATTTTTCAACATCCCTTGGTAACGTGGGGCCAAGAAGAGATGTCAGTCCTACCTCTGTCGACTCATGGTCCAACCAAGGTATGCTTTGTTTTTCCAATGGCAACATTTCTCATTTTACTTAAATGTACTTCGTTTTGTCTTCCCAATCGGGATTAATATTGAGAAAACTTACAGTTTAATCCTTAAAATCATTCCAAAGTTATAATTTTAGTCTCTAAATATTGGTTATACATCTTTTAGTCCATAATTTTTTTATTAACAGCAACTATTAGTCCCCACGGATAATGTTTATTAACAGGTACTAAACAATTGACATTTGTAAAAAACTAGGGGCCAGAAAGTTTATTTCTAATATTTAGGGACTAAATCATAGTTTTGGGATAGATTAAAGGACTAAAAATAGGTTTACTCTTTAATATTTGATTATCCATGTGGACAACTGTGTACTCATCTCCCTATAACCTTAATGATACAAACAAGGATCTCTCACGGGTCATTTAGCAGAAAGGAGATAAATTTATTTGATTATTGTGTCTCTTGTAGTTATGTGAGATCATAAACTTGTGATGTTTAGAGCAAAGCTGTCTAGAATTAGAATATTCTTTGCCTCCATCATGGGATTAGCTTGGCTGTAATTCTTTCACGAGAAAACACATTCCCAAGAATCTACATGTATTTGCTTCTTTTCACTTTACAGTTTACACTCTTTTAATATTTGAGTGGTCCACACTTCAAAATTCTCATTCCATCATTCTTGGTTTTATCTTTTAGGGAGATTCTAATATATATGCTTAACAAAAACATGGAGTGCTGGGTTGTCCATGTGATAAATCTCATAAAGAGAATCTAAATGAAACCAACATCGTTCGTGCCAATTTAGAGAATCTGAAATGAAACTGTTAAACCAATTAAAACCATATGAATGGTTTCTGTTAAAACCTAAGATCCGTTCCATAGAGATTATGAGACTTGTGTATTAGATAACTTGGTATAGACTTCATCTTAAATTCTTATAATTACTACTATTCAGAAAGCTTTATGCTGGTGAGTGGAGAAAACTTCAACATCATTTGAAAGCCGGAATATGATCTCATTCTTGACGTGACCTTTAGTTTTGGAACCTAATGTTTTGGGAATCATATATAGTTGGATGTGGATATAGGTGAAGGCAGTTATTAGAGTTTTTCTATTATTCTGTTAGTAGTAACAAGAGAACTTATTTTTCAATCCTTAAATTTGTACCCAAACTATGACTTAGTCCATGAGTTTTTTTTTTTGGTCAACAGTCCCCAGGTAGTAGAAATAAACTGTTTGGTTCTTGACTTTTTTAGTCCCTACGTATAATGTTCTAGGGACTAAATAATTGAAATTTGTAAAAAATCAAAGGTCAAAAAGTATATTTATAATATCCATTATCCAAGAACTAAAATGTAATTTTTGGACAAATTTAATGAAAAAAATAGTTTTTTTTTTGGACATTATGAAAAAAGAGTTAGTTTTATCTAGAATGACAAAAAGTTTATTTAAGGCCAAAAAGCTTCTATGCGTTTCTTGGAGGAGAGACAACTACTTCAGTGTTATTAGTGTTGGGCCTTAGGGCCTAAATCCATGCTCAGGCCCACTTTCATTCAGTCCCTTCATTATAAGGCTTTTATGCATGTGATGATCCAAATTAATTTCTTTCCACATATTTTCTTTGGTTGTATATATAATACTGATTCCACACTCTTGATCTTCATAAATGCCACATTACATGTTAGCATGTATTTCATTTCCATTATTAACCACTTGGTAATGTGGTATTAATATTGAAAAATTATCCTAAAATTCATTACTTCCCTTTAGCCTAGGACTAAAGAGCAATTTCATGAGAATGGATCATCTGCAGTTTAAATAATGTATTGTTGTTGTTTAATTATTGTCAACTCGTGTATGTTTTCGCATTTTGGAAATTAAATGGTAAATTTTTTAAAGACTACAGTCTGCAGATAAGAAAGTTACTGATCATTCCAGATTTGATTTTTACAAACCTTGTGTTATAAGGACTTTTACAATCTAGCCTTAAAAATTAGGGCCTTTGTGAGGCTAGCTGGAGCTAATTTATCCTGTCAACAATATCTCCATATCTAATAGAATGCCTATGGTGAACTAGGTTAACTAAAACTCACCTGAGAATTTCAACCCATGTGAGTTTATCTGGTTTAACTTGCGAGCAATAGTGAACCAATGTAGTGAGTCAAATTGACTCACTTTTGACACCTAATTCAATTGTATACTTCCCTATGCATTTTATTGGCATTTTTATTCATAACTTGATTGCCTTGAATAGATAATGACGTGCCCAAAAGAAGCAAACCAACATCAAGCAACAACATTTCATCTTCAGAGATAACTCAGACTTGTAAGAAGAACAAGAGAAGAAAGACGAAATCAAGCTCATCTCCTCAGTCGTCTTCATCATCTGCAACAAGAACTTCAAGAAAGCCAAAGCCAGTGGGTTCATTCAGTGAGACAGAAGTAACACCAACAGTACAAGTCTAGCAAGTTCAAAAGACAATCTTAATGTATCCTCACTGAGAAGAACAAATATATATATATATATATACTGTGAAAATCTTGCTTGAACTTTAGAGTAATCTTTTATTAGGAAAAAAAGGAAATTAGTTTGGCAGGGAGATGTTAATATTAATATAGAGGGTTGGAATGTGGGAGTGTTTGATTTGGCTGCTGTGAATAATATGCAGAACTTGGGTTGTCAATTGCACTGTCCAGTTTTGCTGATCCAATTGAACAGTTTTGGGAAAAGATTTGGCAATTATTTATATATATACATGGATATGATAATTTCAATAGTAATTGATGATTCTTTCTTTGTATGTAGTTGTGGTTTTTCTTGTACATGCATGTGTGTTGTATTGTAAATATTTCTAGTTCATGTCATATAAGTTTGTGTATATCTCTCTCTATCATTCCCAAATAGCCCTCAAAATATGGGCATAATCACTCAGATAGACGTAGTGAAATGATAGTGTAGTTTAGGGACTCGGTAAATTGTATTTTTCCCTATAGAAAAAGGCTTTACAAGTAGAGAAAAAATTTACTTAAGTGGTCTTCACATTTGAAGAGAATTGGTCTTTACTTAATCCAAGTTTATTCATGGACGAATTTAAGTATTTTTAGACATTGTTTCTCTTTTTTTTTTCCTCTGAAAACTACTTCATTCAAAACAAAATCCAACAATTATACCAGGCATTAACATTGTTTCTAAAATTTAGCATTAGTAGATTTTGTTTTTGAAGTTTCATAGATTTGGGTCAAGCCCAAGTTTAGCCCATGGATTTGACCAAAAATCTGGTTTGTTAAAATTTTCGTCTGATACTCACAAAAATATATTATTAGAGTGTCTAGTGAGATTAACTTAATTTCCCTTCAAATCTTTGGAGAATTACTAATAAAGTTTACATACTTTTGGATCTTCAATGATTATGTATATACACATCCTTATACGGGACATGCAAATGTTCCTCTAAAAGACGTGCATGGAGATCTATTTGGCATAGAGGATAATTTGGTCAATTCAATGAAGGGTAATACTTTTTTGTTGCCTGGTCTCTAGGATTTTATCTGCATAAGAATTTCTCAACATGCTATAGATGCTTTCACACAGTCTCAAACTTTTTTTTGGTCGGTAACTGAAAGGAGCAAGCCCAAGGCAAGCCCAAACATAACAGGGAGACAAGTAGGACTAAAATAAACAAGGGACACTGCCTACGCACCCCAGGGTCCGAAATTGGACCAGATAAGAGGACCCAAAACCAGGCCCAAACACCTCCAGGCAACACACGAGGAGGAGACAACCAAACGACACAAAGTGGAAGCTTAACCATTTCGTCTGAAAGAAGAAGATTGCCAAACAAATTTATCTTCAAATATGGCAGCTCTAATTTTGACCGGAGTAATCCAAGTCCACGAGCCAGGGAGAAACTCCGACAGCGACATCTTGGCTGCCCGATCTGCAACTCTGTTTGCCGATCTTCTAATCCATCCAATGGAGAAGTTCGGATTCCGTCTCAACAAGCTATTGATTTCCGCCAGGGAAGCAGAAATGGACCAAGGAAACGTGGGACTGTTGCATGCATCTATCAACTCTTTGCAGTCCGATTCCACCTTCACTCGATCCACACCTATGGCTTCTGCTATTTGTAGCCCGTAGCGCAGTGCATAGGCTTCAGCCTCCAAGGAAGAGCAACACACGATACGCTTCGAATGACCAGTGAGTAAATTTCCTTCATGATCTCTCACAACTACTGCAATAGCCCCTCTGGTATTCTTCAAATCAGTTGCTGCATCTACATTTATTTTTATTTGTTCGATAGGGGGGGGAGTCCAATTGGAACAGGGGGGTTCAGTAAGACCATTAGTCTCCTGTCTATCCTGCCCAAGGTTGACAGAGTTCAGGAAAGCCATAGTATCCTCTTGAGCCCTTTGAATTGCATTAATAGGATTCACTTTTCTCTGTTCGAATATGTGTTTATTCCTGCCAGCCCAAATCTGCCACAATTGATAAAGAAAGAGAGATAATAGATAGTCACCATTAGATTGGGCATGTTTGATGATGTCTACTTTAGCCATGAACCACTCGCTGAAAGTGGAGTATCCCGAAGAGGGTTCACTCCACTGAAAGGAGCTCCCAAACCACACTGCTCTAGCCCACTCGCATCTAGTAAATAGGTGTAAAGAATCCTCCTCGGCTTCCTGACATATGGGGCATCTTGTATCCGACCCTGCCTTTCTTCTTACTAAATTTTTCATCGTAGGGATTGCATTTGAGGCCAGTCTCCAGGCAAAATGATGTATTTTTGGCTGTACTTTTGCCTGCCAAATTGTTTTCCACACTGAACTATTTACGTTCGTTTCAGATGAAGAGGGAATTGATGACCCTTTAGAATCAAGCCACGCTGTGTGGTAACCCGATTTAACTGTGTACACACCATTCCGAGTATATGGCCAGATGGGGGTGTCCCAGTCTCAAACTCAAATCCTCACTTTAGCGATTTCAAGTTGATTACCACTTAGACAAATCTCTTGTTAGTAATGCAAGGTATTTAAATTTAGGTTAAACTACATAAAATTTTCTTGAACTTTAGTCATTATGCAAGAAAGAGTGTATCTCAACTAAGTTATAATAACTATAAAAGTCAAACGAAATCACATTTTGGAGATTAAAAATGTAAAAATTTGAAGATAAAAAAAAATATAATTTTAGAATAAAAAATCAAAACAAATAAAATAATTTTGGCTAAAGTGTATTTTTGGTCCCATAACTTTTACTTAGGTCTCAATTTGGTCCCATAATTTTTTTTGTTGCACTTTTGGTCCCATATCTTTTGTTCAAGTTGCAGATTTGGTCCTGTTTCACACTTTTGGTCCCATATCTTTGGGTAAGGTTGCAGAATTGGTCCCATATCTTTGATCAACTTGCAGGATTGGTCCTATATCTTTGGGTTAAGTGCAGAATTGGTCTCATAGCTTTGGGTCAGGTGGGAGTGACGGTGAAACTTTTTGCAAAGATATGAGATCAATTCAGCAACCTGACCAAAAGATATGAGACTAAAAGTGATACGGGACCAAATCCGCAACTTTTTGCAAAGTTATGTGGGACCAAAATTGCAACAAAAAAGTTATGGAACCAAATTGAGACCTGAGCAAAAGTTATGGACCAAAAGTGAACTTTAGCCAATAATTTTAAGACTAAAATGAAACTGGCCCCATATCTCTTTACAATCAACACACATTTCTTAAGGAGAGAGGATCTCTGTGTAGTGTTACTAAACTGTAATGCACGGAGAAAAAGAAACACTTAAGAGATAAAAAAGTGTCAATAAGACTCACACCTTCTAACATCTTCTCTCTAACATTTCCTTTCTCTCTCTATTTGCATTATACAATGTAGTAGTACTACAAAAAATCCAATTTCCACAAGACAGTTATAAATTATAACTATCGAATCAGTTGTATAGATCTTAGAAAAGAACTCGTTAAGCCATCAAAGTGATCTTTAATTTCCCACTTATTCTTCACTTCCTTTCCCGATTTGATTTGAACAATAGAAGATTTCTGTCCAGAAATCTCCATGGCAAGTGTTACAACTGTCTTTCCACCACGCTAAGATTTTAGAACATGTTTAATTATTATTCTTTTCAAGAATACATATATACATATCCTGACGGACCTATAGCCACGTATGCATATATATGTTTTGCAGTTTTGGTGTATTGTTCCAATCTTATCGGAGAGACCCCACTTTTTTCTGGTGTACGAATGATGTCGTTTGATTAATTCCGAAGTTGTCTCTTCCCAACATATATATGTTTTTCAACGCAAAACAGACGACTCCACCTCAGCATTCAAGCTTACACTATATAACATCGTCCAACTTAAAGTTTTTTAAAAATTTCTCTCTCAATCTTCATGTATAATATATTAATAATACAGTAATTAATTTAATAAGCTAATAACAAAATTTCAAGAGCCAAAAAAATTCAGAAGAAGCATTTAATTGGATATCAAAAAATGCTAATTACGAGTGCGTACAATTCTCTACTCCAATTCATTATATTGTTATTATATATATCATATATTTTCGTTTTCTTATATCTATTATTTCATGATGGGTTATACAAATACATCAGCTGGTACGTACACATTATATTCTGAAATAAATGAAGCTCCTTTTTCTGGGATGCCATGGCTTAATTTGTTTATTGAATATAGATCTGAATCCATCAAAATTATTAATGAAGAGAAAAAGGGATATGGTGTAAAATTTATTTTGAAGCACCTACTCAACTTACGAACTTGGCCCACCCGATTATTTCCATATTCCACAGAGATATATATATTTTATACCAGAAACAAAAACTCTTAAATGGAATGTAAATGCATATCTACGTACACACATATATTGTTCAATTGATTAAGGTGCAAGTACTGTCATATCATGTCACTTATATATATACATATACACATACATTCTTAAAGATTCTCTAAAGAATGCTTGCTCTCTCTCTCTCTCTCTCTCTCTAAAGTTCACCCATATTAAAGGCCATGCGTGACGGACACGTTCAATTCTAACTAAAATGTTTGATAGTGTATATATATAATATATATAGTTTGCAGAGATACCATTAATTAAATTGGGCATATTTATTTATATGTTGGAGGGGCTTGCAATGCCAATATTGCTAGCTGCACGCTTATATATCAGTTATCACTCATATTCAAGTGTATATGATCATTCCACCAAACCTAGCTCAGTTCACATTAAAAGTTAATTACTTCTATATAGTATTGTGTGGTGAATTGGTGATGATGAACTTAATATATTGGTCCTATATATATATATGGCAGAAAAATAAGTCAGAGGGCATTCAAAACTAAAGCAGAGTTTTTAAATATTAAATTTTATTAGGTTTTAATTTACCAATATGCCAAGGAAATAGTTGCAACATTATGCATGGTTCATCTGTGTTATATTCAGCGTCTGTAAAACTAGGGTTTACTTCTCCTTTTAATTAGTTTCAACTGTTGAAATCACTTTCGAAATTTATGAACATCACGAATCTTGAAAGAGATTTTTCCAGAACTTTTGAAGGCTAAGTGCCAAACATTTCCATACTGTAACATTAAGTATTCATCAGCATACAGCAAGATACTCAAAAGGTTACCCAGCACTCTCATTCACTGTCTTTATTATTATCTATCTTTTTCACTTTCTTTTTATAAATGGTCAAAATCTCATTTTGATCCTCAAACTATGGGGTCAGTTTCATTTTAGTCCTAAAACTATTTTTTGTCTCATTTTTGTCTACAAAATACGATTTCGTCTAGTTTTTGTCGTTATTTCTAACCTGGACAGTTGAAATAAATCATTTCTCTCTTATATATGTCATAATAAGTAATTTGATAAAGAGAAAGAAAATTTTTCATTATATTTTTAATCACAAATTTGACATAAGCTTTTGGTTAATTCTTCTTTCAAACAATGAAAACCATTTTCAAGTCCGACCTCATTTGTTCACAGTCCTAACTTGATAGAAAAAATACTCGTCAAGAGTAACTTATAACTTAAAACTCATCAATATTGGACTAAAACTAGGGGTGAGCATCGGTTCGGTTCGGCTTAATTTGTCTATTTTTTTGAACCGAACCGATGCAATTGGATGGCCAAAATAGCCATCCAATTTATCCAAAAAATTCTGGATATCCGAATGATCGGTTTGGTTTGGTTCGGTTGGTCGATTTTTGTGTATATTTTTTTTAAAACAAAATATCATATACCTAAAATTATAATTTCATACAAATTATAATATATATAGGCATTCATACAAATTAAAATAGGTGAATGATCTGAGAGGGAGAGGCACTAGGCTTTTTTGAAGAGATTTAATGAGAGTGATTGAGTGAGAATCATAGATTTTTTTAAGAGATTAAATAGGAGAATCAGTGATTGAGTGAGAATAAATAAGAGAATCAAATATTGAAACAGGAGAATCAGTGAGAATCAATAAAGAAATAGGCGCTAGGTTCATTTTTCTATATATGGAAATATTTTATTTATAAAAGTATTTTATATATACTTCTATATAGAAGTATATAGGATCGGTTTTATTGGATGGTTCGGTTGACCATTAATTTATAAAATAAACCGAACCAAACAAGTTTGGTTCTCTTATTTTCCATCCAAATCATCCAAATTTTAATCGGTTTTCGTCAGTTTGGATTGGTTTGGATCAGTTTTAATTGGATAAGAACGGTTTTGCTCACCCCTAACTAAAACGATAGAGATATGACTAAATTAACTTGCTCTTTGACCGTAAAACGAGTGGCCCACTTTTGAAGCACGATTTGACCTTGTTTGTTGATGGTCCCAATTAAACAAAGAAAAGACTCGTAAAAAATAACATGTGACTCGGAACTTGTCGCATTCAAACTTGTAATGAGAGAGATATGACCATCATTCATTCGTTAATTAGGACCAAGGAGGGAAACTTTTGAAATTTTTGAAAGACTAAAGTTGCAACAAAAAAATATCAATAATGGCCGTATTGCAACCCACCACAAAAATAAGGTACCAAAATTGCACTTTGGCCTAACATTTTTGACAAAAATATGTTAAAATTCTGCTTTGTATTTTTTATATTTCCTTTCAAATTCTTCATTATCGATATCTTTGTTACATTGAAGTTCCAAATTTCATATACACCCAACCCAAGATGTAAAACTTGTCCACGAAATAGGAGAATCAGTGAGAATCAATAAAGAAATAGGCGCTAGGTTCATTTTTCTATATATGGAAATATTTTATTTATAAAAGTATTTTATATATACTTCTATATAGAAGTATATAGGATCGGTTTTATTGGATGGTTCGGTTGACCATTAATTTATAAAATAAACCGAACCAAACAAGTTTGGTTCTCTTATTTTCCATCCAAATCATCCAAATTTTAATCGGTTTTCGTCAGTTTGGATTGGTTTGGATCAGTTTTAATTGGATAAGAACGGTTTTGCTCACCCCTAACTAAAACGATAGAGATATGACTAAATTAACTTGCTCTTTGACCGTAAAACGAGTGGCCCACTTTTGAAGCACGATTTGACCTTGTTTGTTGATGGTCCCAATTAAACAAAGAAAAGACTCGTAAAAAATAACATGTGACTCGGAACTTGTCGCATTCAAACTTGTAATGAGAGAGATATGACCATCATTCATTCGTTAATTAGGACCAAGGAGGGAAACTTTTGAAAATTTTGAAAGACTAAAGTTGCAACAAAAAAATATCAATAATGGCCGTATTGCAACCCACCACAAAAATAAGGTACCAAAATTGCACTTTGGCCTAACATTTTTGACAAAAATATGTTAAAATTCTGCTTTGTATTTTTTATATTTCCTTTCAAATTCTTCATTATCGATATCTTTGTTACATTGAAGTTCCAAATTTCATATACACCCAACCCAAGATGTAAAACTTGTCCACGACTAGAATATCCTTATTTAATTTGTATAATCTTTTCTGGCCAACTCCTTATTTTGTGTAATTTAGGGGTGAGCATTCTCACCCGCGAGCCCATGAACCTACAAAAACCAACTCAACCTGTAGTCACAAGTTGGGTTGGGTTCAAAATTTTCAATCCGCACATCTGCAGCAGGTTGGTCTGAGGGCTGGAGGTTTATGAACCCAACTCAACCCGCAAACCCGCAAATATATAATATATATATATATTATAATTAATTACTAATATATATATAATATATTATAGAGTAAACTAACAATTTGGTCCTTGAAAGATCATAAGCTAACAACTCGGTTGTATAATTTAGTCCCTGAAAGATCAAAATGGTATACTAATTAGTCCTTTTTATGGACTAAATAATATATTGTTTTAATCTTTCAGGGACTAAAAAGTATACCATTTTGATCTTTTAGGGACTAAATTGTATATTTTAATCTTTCAAGGACTGAGTTGTCATCTCGACGATCTTTCAGGAACCAAATTGTTAGTTTACTTTATATTATATATGATACACTTTGCCTAAGAAGTTAAAAAAAAAGTGTTATTTTGTTATTAAAAATTGCTAACAAAAATCTAACTTTTATAACTCATAAAACATATCTATTACTAGCAATTTCGATTTTTGTTATTGAAAACTGCTACTATGAAGAGGGAAAGAGAAAAAGGTGATAAAAGTTAGAGTCAATCAGTCAAATTAAAATTAAGGGTAAATTGCAAATTAAGTACATGTGGTTAGCCCGAATCTCACATCACTGTTGTGTGGTTTGAAAAATTTCACTTTAGCTACTTGAGATATGCGTCGTTTAGCAATTAGGGTACCTGTGTTTTTGTTCCGTTAATTTTAATGGAAAATGCCGACGTGGCGCAATCTTAGCCATCGATTTTCAATGTATCTTTCCCGTCGATTTCTATTACGTCTTAACTGTTGGTTTCTCTCGCATCTTAGTTGTTGGTTCTCACTCCAAGGTTAAAATCTCATTTTTGGTTTTCAAACTATGGGTTAAGTTTCATTTTGGTTATAAAAGCTATTTTTTGTTTCATTTTTGTCCTCAAACTTTCACATTTTTTCCGTTTTGATTTCCAAACTGTGATTTAATCAGAATTTTCAGCGTTATTCTTAGTCATAAATTAGAGATGAAAATCAACCACAAAATATGAATGAAAATTTCTCTTCCTCTCTTTGTCAACTCACTTATTATTATGTATTTGAGTAGAGGTGAACAAAAACATAAAAAAAAAAATACATAAAATAAATAAATGAGTTAAATAAAAAATATGAATTTTTTAAAATTAGCTTAGTTTGGCTCGGTCGGACCCGATGGCCAGATCTGAGTCTAATCGGGTCGTCGGGTCTCAGGACTAGCTCGACCCAGCCCGTGATCACTCTTATATTTGAGAGAAATGATTCATCATCTTAATTATTTAGGTTAGAAATAATGGCGTAAACCATATGAAATAACATTCTGGGACAAAAAACAAAACAAATATGGAAGTTTGAGGACAAAAATGAAATAAAAAAATAGTTTTATGACTGAAATGAAACTTATCCCATAGTTCGTGGATCAAAATTTGATTTTTCACTGAGTTACATGAGCGCCGCATAAGCATTTTCTGTTAAAATTGACAGAACAAAACCACGAGTACCTTAATTGCTAAACGACGCATGTCTCAG
>QANZ01036901.1:0-13615 GCA_003254925.1 Chamaecrista fasciculata | reverse complement strand
AAAAAAAAAAAAAAACGCCTTGCAGGAAAAAGTGAAGAGAATCGGAGGTAACGCCTTGAGGCGAAAGCGAGTTTGTGGGTTGGTTCTGTCTCTGTCGTCGTCTCGCCGGCCAACGGCAATCAAAGAATTATCAAATCAAATATTACCGTCTTCGAATTTATTCTTAATTTTTAATTTTTCTTACCTTTCTCTTTCATCGCTTCGGTGTGGACAAATCTCTCTCTCTCTCTCTTCTGTTCTCTGAGCCCGCGTTTGATTTGATCAAGATGAACGACCTGCTCACTGTAAGTTGATATCTAGTTCATCTACCCAAATCAGTATGCGTGTATCGGATACTATATGATTACTAGAATTTTAAAGGGGTTAATTTTAGTTTTCCTTTTCGGAATTTCTGCTCTTTGGACTGACTCCTAGTGTTATACTTGACATTTTATTTACACTTTTCGTAGTTGGGGGGTTTTTCTTTTACCCCTTTCCATTTCAATACTGAGAATGATAGCGCTTTTGATCTTGAAGTCGTCCTGTTTAACTTGGTCTCTTGCAGGATTCATTTGTTGAGGATGCTAGAGGTCAGCCTTCTAGACAGGGTGATATTGAGATGGGAATGAGCAACGCTGATATGGGAATGGATGCTTTTAATAAGCAGGTACACAGTTTTCATGCTTTTTAACCTATTTTTGATTCAATATGTTAATTTGGGAACTAAGTCTTCACATTTAGTCTTTTGAGCAAATTTCTTTTCTGATATAATGAAAACTAATGTGAGTTGGGGGATGCATGAAATTTCTGATTTTATTTTCTTATTGTTTTGTTTTTATTTTTTTAAGAAGTTTGGTTGAATATCCTACATTCAATACTAATTTTTCGTTTTGGTTGTAGATTCAAGAGGCTGATAAGCTGGTCGACAAGCTGTCTGGGCTACTACAAAAACTAAAGGCATGCATTTTCAAATCTCTCCTTCGTTTATGTGAAATGTAGATCCATGATTTAAATTAGTTCAAAACCCATTGAACGCTTTTGGTTTAAATTTCTACTTCTGTCTTAAGAGTAAAGATACCTGAGAAGGCTCATAATACTTGTAGGAATAAGGTTGATGGCTTATGGCTTAGGTATAAGGGCTCTAATGCCTGATCTGACCCAGGATTATGCAGATCCCTTTGATACATAAAACTATATTAATCAGTTTCCTTTGTGCTGCTGAAGTTCATATGTGAATTTCACTTTAAACAACGGTGATGAGGGTTTAAATTAGTGTTCCCCTTGGGGCTGGGCAGACTGGTGAGTCAAATATAATTAATTTAAGTTAAATGAAAAATTATAGTAGATAGATCATAAATTCACCATAGTTGAGCCTGGCACTCCATTCAATGTAAATTTTCTATTAAAATTTCCCTCTGTCAACTAACTGTTAAAGGGATTTGTCCCTTGGATGTTATATATTCCTGTCTTCCAACTTCAAGATTATTTTACCCTATTAATTTGAAATCTAGTTGTAATTTGGAAACATTTAATGTTGATGACTTGATGTTCTGTAATGCTCCTCTATATCATAACTGTTACTACTGTTAATTATTAGTAAGTGGGCTTTGTACAGGAAGCTAATGAGGAGTCAAAATCTGTGACAAAAGCTTCTTCCATGAAAGGTATATTACTTTGCCATTCTTCATCTTCTTTTTTGGTGTCTCAACTTGCCAGTTATAGCCAGACATATGCCAATATATTTAGTTATAATTTTTGTTTGTACACTGAATATTTCACTATGACACTTCTTTTTCATGTTCTTTATAACATTAACAACTTTTGAAATTATTTTCAGCTATCAAGAAGAGGATGGAGAAAGATATTGATGAAGTTGGAAAGATTGCACGCACAGTTAAAGCAAAAATAGAAGCTATAAACAAAGATGTACTGAGATACTGGATTATTATTCTTTTATGTGATGTCCAGTGGTTATGAAATATTAAGGAGTTTTGAATAAGTATGTGATCAGGTGTTGTTCTATGCAGAATCTAGCCAATAGACAAAAGCCTGGTTGTGAGAAGGGAACTGGTATTGACAGAGCAAGGATGAACATGACAAAGTTAGTTGCGAGTAGATAACTTTATTATTTTACTTGATAAAGCTATATAGAAAGCTGACATTTTTTCCCCTTGAAATAACAGTTCCTTGACCAAAAAGTTTAAGGATCTAATGACAGAGTTTCAGGTATGTTTAGCTGATTACATTTAAAGACTACTTTTCGATTAAGAACTCTATCTTCTCATCAATGTTTTATGTGTCAGACTCTAAGACAAAGAATACAAGATGAATATCGTGAGGTTGTGGAGAGAAGAGTTATTACAGGTTTAAAAATTCAATCCTCATGATCAAAATAATGTTGTTGCAGTATGGTGAAACTATTGTTATTTTGTTGACTTATATAGAAGTTTATCATGGTCTAATGTTGTTCAATTTGTGATTGTATGATATGAGTGAACAGTTACCGGAACTAGACCAGATGAAGAGGTAAGTCTGAATCATAAACTCTTGATTTGAGCTACACTACATATAAATTTTGTTGTAATTTGCCAAGTTTAATGACTTTGTTAGACAATTGACCACCTGATAGAAACTGGAAATAGTGAGCAAATCTTCCAGAAGGCTATGCTAGAAATGGGCCGAGGACAGGTACTTGGTTTATGATGTTAGCTATAAATATTTGGACAGTTTACTTTCTTTTTATTTCTGTTTGGAAATTAAACAAGTTATCATGCCATCTTTCTCATTGTTTATCTATCTACCTATTCTTTCCCTAAGGATGTGTTTTGTGAAAAATTTCTCTACCTTATTAGACAAATTGAGAAGTAACTGACAGGGAACAATTATTATGGGATTGACACTTATTTAGACAGATTACCAAGAGCACGATGACTTGTAGTATTGGACTGATTCTTTGGTTGGAAATGTTCTTCATTTTAGATAATTAAGCCATTCCACTATTACGAACACAAGGAAATACAACCACTTTGAGATGTGCAGTTTATGCTGGAAAGGTTCAAAGTTGAACTAATTTGGAAACATTGGATGATAAAAAATGATAACTTTTCTAGGCTGGTTTTTGTTTCCTTGGAGCAAGAATTTCAGTGTATAGTTTATTACAAGAACTTGAGTATAGATATTTTTTTACCTTAAAACATTCTTAATTCATTACCCCAAAGAAATAATGATTTTGTCAAGTAGTGCCTTTCTTGTAATCTTGCTTAGTAGGTGAAGAATGAAACACAACTTAGGAGTTTGGCTTTAGTTATTTTATGTTAAGAACAAATCTGCACTAGCAAGTAGCAAATGCAGTTACTACTTGCTATTTATTTGTATGGGAAATTAATTTCTGTTCATATAAGTGGGTGCAATTCATACTATTTGGGATGTCACAGGTGTTAAATACACTGGAAGAAATTCAAGAAAGACATGATGCTGTGAAAGAAATTGAGAAAAAGCTGCTTGATTTACATCAGGTATACCAGCACAGCGATAGTAGTCTTAGATATTTTATAGTTTAGATGATGATAACTGTTATACCAAATAGAATGTTTAATCATGTATTTGTTATTTTTTCAGATTTACCTTGACATGGCAGTATTAGTTGATGCTCAAGGAGAGATTTTGGATAACATTGAAAGTCAGGTTTGCTTATGCTCTCACACTCACACTCACACCCTCGACTTTATGATTGCATGGTTGCACATAGAATGTGAAACATTTTTAGATAGACATGCATTAATTAGTACGTCATTCAGGTCACCAATGCAGTCGATCATGTCCAGAGAGGGACATCTGCCCTACAAAATGCTAAGAAACTCCAGAAGAATTCTCGAAAATGGATGTGTATTGCCATCATTATACTCCTGCTAATCGTAGCTATTATAGTTGTTGGTGTTATCCAACCTTGGAAGAGTAACAAAGGCGCTTGAGCCTGCCACGGTGTCCCCTGTCCATGTATATAGTAATAGTAGTTTACATGGTGGAGAAAACATTTGCAGAATTTTTCTTAATATATGTCTTTGCGGCGTATCTTTGCTTTGGGGCAGGATGTCTATATGTCTATATCTATTTTGTTTGACACTCAGTTTGTCTGTTCTGGTATACTTGACTTCTGACTCATCATACATTGAGTTGTGTCTTATGATGTGAAAAACATATTCATTGTAGCCTGCATTTGCTAAATATCTTTGGTTAATGGTTACTGCTTTTCTTCTCTTTCGTAGTTATTTATCTTTTAGGCCCAGTCTTTGGTGTGCTATGTAAGAAACTGATTTGAAAGTATGGTCGAGGGAGGAGTAAAATTTTGACCCAAAAAAGGAAAAAAGTTAAATAAATAGAGGGGGCGTTGAAATGTGAAGGAGGGCTTTGCCACCTCCATCTTTCCCCCTCTACTTCCTTAAATTCCCTGTGCCCTAGATTGGATTGAGTCAGGGAGGTTATTTTGAGGTTGTTTTATAAAAAAAGCCCTCTCTGCTAATATTTATAACTTGTAAGGGTCATATAATTGAATTCATAGACTTCTTTTATCCAATCATGCCTTCTTTTTCAGAAGGCGTAAGACTTTCTGAACAATTGTAACCCTTTTCATTCCATTTCTTAATCTCATTGAACAAAAACGTATTTCCCCCTCAATAGTCCATCTCTCTTCCAATATTTTTAACGTAATTTCTTGGCACAACCTTCAGTCGCTCTAGTGTTGTCCCTAAACTTTTCGACAGGCCATATTGCTATTGGCTAGTGCCCGAATAATTAAGATTGTCAATTGACATGGACAATCATATTTATCGATTATACAAAATGTGTGGGATGGGATGACTGATTTTTTTTTTTCCTTTATTACACGAAAACCCCCCGAGATTTAGGTTAGGGGAAGAAAATACCCTTGAGTTGTAAAATTTAACAGACAAACCCTCTGAATTTTCAACTGTGCTTATTTAGGACCCATGAGTTTTAAAACTTGACAAACAAACTCATTGAGCTTTCAACTTTATTCACTTAAGACCCTTGAATTTTCTAAAAAATGAAGTTATTTAGGAGTCTTAAATGAGTAAAATTGAAAGTTCAGGGGGTTTATCTGGCAAGTTTTAAAATTCAAGGGTCCTCAGTAAACACAATTTAAAATTCAAGGGATCTTTCTGTCAAATTTTAAAACTCGAATATTTTCAACCCTCAACTTAAAACACAAGGGGTCTTAGTGCAATTTCGTTTTTTTTTTTTAAGCATATGGAAACCTGTTATTACTGGTGCTCTCTGTACTGGTCATTATTTCCTAGGAAAACTCATTTTTTGCTAGAAGACGTGACTCATTTTGTGATGTTTATCCTGACTACTCAGTCACTTTTACATTTATCCATTAGGAATCTGTAAAGATACTTTCCTTGATTTGTTACCGCCAATTTAGCCGTGATTTTGCAAATAATAGTCTGCAATCTGCAAGCTTTTCTCGGAAGTCATGCCGACCTTAACAAATTTGTCATGATTTTGCTTTCTTTACTTATCATTGTCATTGTTTACTTTTAAAAGAATAAATGTTCATTCATTTTTTTTTTGGCCAAGAAAAAAAATGTTAGGTTCATTTCGTTTTGCATAATTTCCCCATGTGTAACTACAATACCCTCTCCTATTCCCTCCCCCAAAATCCTTTTACTGTGAAGGAAAACAATGTTATGTTTCTGGAGCAGCATTGTAGAATATATATATAAATAGATATCGATAAAAAAGGATGGTACACTATATTGGTCGGTAAAGAAGACAATTGTTGTACAGCAGAGAAGATAATTTAGCTTTAGCTGTAATTTTGGCTAATACTGTGTCGGTTTTTCCTGTGTTCAAACCTTGACATTCCTTCTGAAGTTTCATTTCGTTGAAGACATGTTTACTTTGCCTATAGGACTATAAAAGTACAAACTAAATGTCTGGGATTGCTGAGTCAAGTTTTGAACTAGATGTTGGCATATAGCAATTACTTTTTAATCAATATGAATGTATTCTGCTAGGGCTGTATGAGTCAAATCATGCCAAAAGCAAAAAAAATGGAAAAAACTGCCAAATGATTGTTCATTTATCAATTACTAAGTAACTGCTTCAGAATAATGGCGTTTTATGTTTTAATGGACTCGCATTCTGTGATTAACAGGTGGCAAATGCAACTGATCATGTGAAATCGGGCACAGAGGCCTTACAAACTGCAAAGAGTTTGCAAAAGAGGTCCAGGAAATGCATGATGATTTCCATTATACTGCTCCTGGTCATCGCCGCCATCGTGGTACTCTCTATTCTTAAACCATGGAAGAAGTCCTGACGAGGAAAGTTATTTCCATAAACAAAAATTAAAGGCTGTTTTATATATACATTTTTTTTTCCACAAACAAGAGAACTTTGAAAATTGTTACGGTGGCTATATTTTGTTTCTTGTACTTCCTGTCCAGTGAATCTTCTGGCATTACGAACACATGCGCACCAGCAGTGCATCATAAGATGTCAATAATTTATTGGTCTTTTTCCTTTTGAACAGTGGCAGGAAAATATAATGCAGCAATACCCTCAGTTCCCGTTCCATTTTCTAACCCTGATTTACTTTCAGTGTAGACATACGATATGATTTCAGGGAAACTAAGCAGGGGTATCATATTCTAATGCTGTGGAAAAATGTACATGCTTGCATACTGAGGTAAGCTAGTATTCTGTAAAGGTATGTATACACTGAACAAACTTAGATTGAGGATGATTAGAAAAAAAACTAGGAAAGGGAAAACAGATGCCAAAAGTTCCTATAAACCTTAGAATGAACTGAAAATTTGATATTCTTACCATCTGTTGTCACCATTGCTATCTGGTTGTCAACAGCATGAGATCTTTTGTTAGAAGAACACATTCCCCTGAACACTATTATTTTCATATAAAACTGGTATTTTTAATAACAACGGGAGTTGGGTCTAGTTGAAGGAATTAGTCTCTCACAATATGATGAACCTAAGTTTGAGTACTCACTAAGAGATATATCCACATTTAGTGTTTGACAATGCCTAGAACAAGATTGTATCTAATGGAGGATACCTATGAGAAACCAAAAAAGTATATAGGTTCTGACTTCTGAGATACCGAAAATTCCCATGTCCATGAATGGAGACCCACATAGGGAAAGGAATCATTTAAGAGAAAGGTCGAGAAATTGGAGTTCACGGTTCATATGCTGTGGGTAATGATCATTTCTACCAGAGACAACAGTTAATAGAACATGCATGAAAAGATAACTACTCCAAGCTGTTACCATCCAATCATCAGTTGTCCCAGATTAAATTTCTATTTCTACCTCTGATTGCTCTCTGATTCACCTTAAGATACAAGGACCTTGAATTTATCTTACCTAAACCATGCTATGCATCCAGGTGTCCAACCAGTATTTTTGTGAAAACCAATAGGACTAGGACCATCACCAATGTAAGGAAACGAGACTGAACTTTTTACTCAACATCTTTAAGAGAGCTTTAGGGTGCCTTATGTTTCACTCAAGGATGTTTTGGATGATATATTAAAGAAAAAGTGTCTTAATTCAGAGTTAAAATTATCGCATTAATCTTAAAGCTAATGAGAATGGATTTTCCCCTACACTCAGCCAACCTATGTTCAACAGCAACCATATTGTTGCTCACTACCACATTATTGTTGTGTTAAATAAACTGATTCTCCCCCCGTAATTTATAATATCTTGTCAACCATGATGGTATTTCCACCACATCCTAGTTTATGAAAATCTTGAGCTAGAAAAAAGGAGAAAGACCATCCACAAACTGCTTGTTAATGACTGAGAGCTGCTCCAGGATCAGGAAAACATATAACTCTGCAGGAACATGATACATGAACAAATAGAGAAACAACTGACAAAGCACTTCCACGTGACATCCTTTTCTTACCCGATTTTTTTTTCTATCTTGTCATCTTTCATCTTAATTGATTCTTTACAGCAAGTAATACATGTGTACCCAACAAATCCTCAAACAGCACAATTCTCAGTATGCATCAAAATATATTTTTCTTTTCCTGCATGAAGCATTGTCTTCATGCTACCAAAAGAGTTATTAGACAAATGAATGATTGATACAGGCAGTACACAGAATAACTTATTAACTTGGCAAATGCTATGATCTACAAGGACTATCTACATGGATGAGGGACACAAAATTTAGGGGATGCTGGGAAAAGGGGCCCAAGGGAGGGCCCATAACTAGAAAATTATTTTTTAAGAATTTTGAAGGTTCAAAACTTCAATTAAGAAAGAAAAAGACACAAGGAACTAATAAATCGAAAACGTGACAGCCAACAATAATCTACTAGCCAATATATAGGCAAGGTTGTGAAAGGATTATGCCTTGTGGAAAGCAGCAAACAGATTAAAGTTCCAGTATATCTTTTCCCTGGTAAATGACGTCACTAACACAAATTAATTTTACATAAAAAAGTAAAACACAAAAAAGGAAATATGGAAAGCAGGAAATTCATTAAATTTCTGACATTTATCATGATCATTACGATTTATTCCCATATACAGTTAGGCCCATATACTTCTTGTACAACCCACAGTTTATTATGATTTCACATATTTGGCAGCAGATAGTCAAACTGGTGATAGATTACCCATAACCTCACAATTCCAAAACCCATTTGAAATGTTCAACATCGTAACAAAAGAATTGCAAGACAGCTTCCAAAAAAACAAACATTTGCATGACAGCAGTATTAGTACAGGGAAAGCCATGTTAAACCGATTATTCCTACCATTTATTAAAGCATATGAGGATAAAACATTAAGCAGGGAGACAACTTCATCAAATCAAATAACGAAAAGTAACCAAATGATACCAGAAACTTGATTCAAGTGAAAGTAACTCCCAAGCCGTCAAAACCGTTTCAATTTACCACCATCTCTATCCTATTCCTATTATAACAAGAATGAAACAGGGCAATATAGTTACCAAAACGAAGAGGGCAATACAAATCCAATGGTCAGAATCTATAAACAAATACTAGTAACAAATAAACAAATAAATAAAATGAACAGCCAAGAAAGAAAAATCTTGGAGAATCTAAAATTCCATGTTCAAGGCGAACAAGATGGAAATTCAGGTCTCCACTGAATCTGTGGATTCTTAAAATCAATTAAGCTTTTTTATTTTTTTACGAAATCAACAAACCGGAACTAACCCTAAAAAGGAAAAAAGATCTGCTCTATCTCCTCAGCAATTAAACAACATTCAGTAAGATCTGGTTAAAGTTCTCGATAATCCGCCAATTAAAGTAGTAAAGAACCCCCATAAGGCGATAACATGTCTAACGAGTGAAAAAATGAAAAGATCCCCAGAAAGATCAACGTCTCGTGAAGAATAAAAAATGAAGACAGATTGAAATCGAAAGAAGATGAAGGTTGTACCATGGAAATGAAAGGTTTTGATTCCGTGTATATAATTTATTCTTCGATTTCGAGGAGCTGCCGATCTTTGTTAGCTAATCAGGTGCGAACTTCATCATGTGGATGATGGCGAGTGGTGTGGAGGAGAAGAAGAAAAATTAGGAGACAGCGACAGTGGATCCATAGGTGACAGCGTCCGCGGATTAACGTGGCAAATATTTAATCAGTAAAAGGCTTAATTTCCACTTTTGGTCTCATATGTTTAAGGTAAATTTCAATTTTTCCCTTTAGTTTTTTTTTCGAAATTGATCATTCATATTTTTACTTTTAGTCCCAAATGACTAAATATTGTTTAAATTTGAATTCGACAAGTTAAGAGTTAGATTTTGAATATTCTCTCTGTTTAAATAGGGTCATCACTGATCAATACACTTGTTTCATCACTAAATTAGTAAAATTAGTTATTATTTTTTATTTTAGTCTAAATGTAATTTAGAGTTATGAGTTACTTTTAAGTTTTATTTAGTTATTTCTCTATTTAAATGAAGCTCTCGACAAATATAAAATCAAATTGAATATTAAAAGTATGTTTGAGACTGCAAGTTAAAAGTCATGGAAACATCAAACATGGAAGAGTAATTTTGCCAAAAGAAGTATAAAGGACCAAATTAAAATTCAACATAAACAAATGAGATCAAAAGTATAATTAAGCCATCAGAAAAACCTTGCCCCAATCCAAAATTAAAAACTATCATAATTTAATAATTTGTTGGGTAAATTGCAATTTGGTACCCTGTGGTTAGGGGCGTTTCCCCTTTGGTACCCTGAAAGAAAAANTTCAATGATTATTGATTATTTTCTGCAGTCTGTTCCATTTTATATATTTAAGAATTAAGAGGTGAGATAAGCAAACATACATAACAGTATAACACCACACCATACTCGATCTTTAACAAGAGCTTATTATTATTACAATTAACATTCGAATGTGAACAACAATAACGTGCATTAAGCCTACTCTGACATTTTATTAATCAAATGGAACAAATAATTAAATGGTCAAACCTTATTCAACAACAGATCATCAATGAATTGGACGAGAACATATTATAGTGAAAAATCTATTGTTTTAGAAAAGGGTAAATCTCATATCTGACGTTGCAACTTCCTCCAACGATTCTTGCTCCTTGTTTAGCATCACAGCGATTTGAAATTGGAAGTTGAGCGATTGCATCATTGAGACACTTGTTGCAGTCATAGGCAGAGAGGTCTCTGGTGCACTGAGTCAACCCATAAACTGTCACATTCAATTCTGGAACCTTAACCTCTCCACCTGCATACATCTTTGGGCTCTCACTAGCTTGCTGAGCNGCTCCTTGTTTAGCATCACAGCGATTTGAAATTGGAAGTTGAGCGATTGCATCATTGATACACTTGTTGCAGTCATAGGCAGAGAGGTCTCTGGTGCACTGAGTCAACCCATAAACTGTCACATTTAATTCTGAAATCTTCACCTCTCCGCCTGCATACATCTTTGGGCTCTCACTAGCTTGCTGAGCAAGTTGGATTAACAACTCCTTGGTCTTGTAATTGAAGGCTTTTGGGTTACTTACGTTTTGCACATTAACCAAATTGAAGAGGTTGGTTTTATCAATGAGACCAAAGAAATTCTGGTCCAAATACTTGAGCATGCAGTTGTCATAGTAGATCATGCCTCCTTTATTAGAAGGGCATAGTTTGAGGAATTGTGTGGCTGCTTGGGAGACACAGGTTTTGCATTCTGAGGAAGACACATCGCCACGGCAAAGAGAGAGGCCATAGGCTGCTTGGTTATGGAATTGGTCAACAGAGGCGAGAGCAAAACCAGTGGAAGGAGTTTTGTAAGTGAGGAAAGTGATGAGGGATTTCAAGTTTGAGTAATAAGGAGTGTTTGAGCTGAAGTTTTGGGGGTTGGAACAGCCATAGAAAACAGGATTAGGATCCAATCCAAGCGATGTTTGGAGAAGGATAGCCAATGTTAAGAGGAGGATAGTAGTGTTTGAAGAAGAATAAGACATGCTTGATTTGGAATTATAACTTGAAAGTTGCAATTAAGGAGGTGATCGAGATCGATAGCCGATGCTGATTGTTGATGCTTGTATGTGATGGATGAAGGATTTGATTGTTGAGTGAGGCAAGAAGAGGACAAGCTCTTATTTATATAGACAACATAATATCTCTATGTAGCTATGTATGTTTGTGTTTTGGAACAGAGGTTAATTACAGAGGTTGACATATTCTATTGACCAAACAGAGGGTCGTGTTTAAGGACATTGTCAAAAGTCATCAACTACGTACGTTCTTTGGATTATTTTATTAGCACCTTCATGTACTCAGATCCGCATACTCCATCAGGCATCAACTTTCCAAATTGTGGAAGGCTCAAATATTATTAATAATAGCTACTACGTTTTGACACAAACAACTCAGGGTCTGTTTGGCAGCCCCAATATTCCAGTCCAATCCTAATCCAATCTCATCTCATTCTAGGATTGGATGAACAGTACTGGATTTGGTTTTTATTGAACCCTCCATCTCATCTCATCTCATCCAAATCATCATCCCATCCAATTTTCTCTTACATTTACTCATCTACCCCTATTCATATACCTATATTTACCTACACTTCAATAAAAATATAAAAAAGAGAACTAGACAAAATAGTAATTTTACATACCCTCATTTATTACACTTATAATTTTCTCTCTCTATCTATCATTTCTCATCATTTTTTTATCTTTTCCACTCACATTTTTTCTCTTTCTCTCTCTCTCACACACACATACACCTCTCTCTCTCTCTTTCACACACCCTACACACACTTTTATATATATATATATATAATTTATATTAATTCAATTAAACAAAAAATTTATAATAATACCAAAATGTAAGAAAAAATAAAGGGTAAATTACATAAAAGGGTTATGTGGTTTGACCCATTTTCAGATAGGGTCCTGTGGTTTAAAAAATGTCAAATAAGGGTCATGTGGTTTGCTCCGTTAACAAAAAGGGTCCTGAGGTATATTTTTGTCTAAAATTTGACGAAAATTTTGGCTAAAATACTATTTTAAGACCCTAATTATTAATTTTTATACATTTGACTCCCTATTTGTATAAGAGGACTTTGACGCAAAAAAATAAAAGTTTCATAATAATAAATGAAATTTCACCCTTTTCTCTCTCCAATTCCCCTCCTTATTCATCTTCTTCATCGCAATCTCCTCCCTTATTCCTCATCTTCTTCATCAAAATCCAACAACACAAACAACAATCAAAAATTTCAAATAACACCCCAATAACTACGGATTATTCGGTTGTCCGGCGACGCAAGATCTATGTTCAAAGTGCTATCGAGATGTACAGCTCAAAGAACAACAATCCTCCTCCGTCGCCAAGGTAGTTCTCAACCAATCCCTAGCTCCTCCGTCGCAGCCACCACCAACGGCGACGACATCGCAATCGTCATCTCCGGTTGAACCAATCGCCGCCTTCGACGTCGACGTTGTCGTTGTTGTTGCCGTTTCCGTCCCTTCGTCTTCCGTCGCACCTGATTCGCTTCGCTCACAGGAATCTCAGAGAAAATCTCAGAGTTGGGTCCGACGTCAATTCATTTGGGTGTTATTTGAAATTTTCGATTGTTGTTTGTGCTGTTGGATTTTGATGAAGAAGATGAGGAATGAGGGAGGAGATTCTGATGAAGAAGATGAATAAGGAGGGGAATCTGGAAAATGGAGAGAGAGAGAGAGAGTGAGAAAAGGGTGAAATTTTATTTATTACCACGAAATTTTATTTGGGTGTTATTTGGTCCTAAATGTTTGTTATAATGTTCATTTTGGTCCACCATTAATCATTTTGCTAACATTTAGGACCAATTTCAACATTTTAAAATATTAGGCCATACATGGAGGACCAAAATGAACCTTTCACCACACAATTATTAGAATTTAGTGTTGTTTTGTAATTTGCTATTTGGTCCTCAAACTATTATTTGTTATTTTTTTGTCTTTGAATTTCATAAATAGACCCCATTATTAATGATTGGGGTTTTCTACAAGGCCCGAGTTATCATTTACACATGTTAGAGATTGATTAATTGGAACCATTTGAATTTATGGACCAAATTGTATTCTTAAAAATAATTCCAAT
>QANZ01036887.1:0-39325 GCA_003254925.1 Chamaecrista fasciculata | reverse complement strand
ACAACCTTTTGTTTGCGAGATCCCCAAGAGACCAACGTATTACCTAGATAAACACATATTCCTTCCATTGATTTCCTGTCCTCCAAGTCTGTGGCCCAATCTGCATCAGTAAATGCTGTGACACTCAAAGAATTTAATGGTTTAATATGAATACCATGATGAAAAGTGCCCTTCAAATAGCGAAAAATTCTCTTGACACCTTGAAGATGAGTTTCAGTTGGCTGAGACAAGAACTGGCTGAGCTTGTTTACTGAAAAGGAAATATCAGGCCGAGTGGTTGTTAAATATTGAAGAGAACCAATCATCCTCCTGTAAGTAGAAGGATCTTCCAACAATTTTCCTTCTGTGCTCGTGAACTGCCTCCCTGTGACCATTGGAGTAGGAGTAGAAGAGCAATCAAACATATTAAATTTTTTCAGCAAGTCAAGTATGTACTTAGCTTGACTGAGATGGATTCCAGTTTCATCACGATATACCTCAACACCCAAGAAATAGTATAGTTGGCCAAGATCCTTTAATGAGAACAGAGAATTCAACTTGTGAACAAATTTTTCCAAATAAACTGAATTGTTCCCAGTAATCAAAATATCATCTACATAGATGAGTATAAACACAGTTAGATGCTTGGTTCTCAAGAAAAATAATGATGTATCACTCTTAGAATTTTGGAATCCCCATTTCAAGAGAGTAATTTTAAGCCTTTCATACCATGCTCTTGGTGCCTGTTTCAGCCCATATAGCGCCTTGGTCAGTTTACAAACATGATGTGGGTGTCGAGTATCTTCAAAACCTTCGGGTTGTCGCATAAAAACCTCCTCCTGCAAATATCCGTTTAGGAAGGCATTATTGACGTCGAGCTGTCGAATTTGCCATCCAAAGGTAGCCGCAAGAGTAAGAATTACTCGAACTGTTGTAGGCTTCACCACCGGACTAAAAGTTTCTCCGTAATCAACACCAGACGCTTGTTGAAAGCCTTTTGCCACTAAACGCGCTTTGTACTTGAGAAGTGATCCATCTGCTTTGAGTTTTGTCTTATAAACCCACTTGCTGTCAATTAATTTTTGCTTGCCATGGTATGGAACCAGCTGCCACGTATTATTTTTCTGGAGAGCTTGAAACTCCTCTGTCATCGCATTCTTCCAATGTGGAATGCTCAGTGCTTCACGAACAGACCTTGGTTCTGCGTTTTGAGCAAGAGAGGAGTGATCTTCATATTGCAACAGACCAACATAGGGATACTTAGGTTTAACAATGCCACTTTTGGACCTAGTCACCATTTGATGTCCATCTTTACGTGTTGGGCTACTCAAAACATGATTTGTATTAGTTTGAGTTGTTGGGCTTGAATTGATCATAAGTTGTTGAAGGCCCAATGTGTTTTGAGTTGTAGTGGCTGTTGGGCTTGAGTGAGTCACTAATTGTTGAAGGCCCAAAGAAGAATTATCACTTAATGCTTGAGCAAAACGACTTGGGCTGCATGTAGTGGGGCTAGTGCATTCATGATTTGAATTGAAGCCAGCTGGAAGATTTTTGTCCGTTAGAGAGATTAAGGGCGCTCCATCAGAACCAGCTGTAGGTGTATTACGTGGCAAATCCTCTTCCATTCGTTGATTTTGGGTCTCATCCGTACTTTTCTCTGCATCAAACTTTCTCATTTCTTCTGTGCGTTCTGTGCGTGATGTATTTTGAGGAATGGAGAGAGAAATAGTGCATTCATCTTCAAATTTCTGTATCTTTCTATTGAGAAAACCTGTAACACATGGAAACACACAGGGATTAAAAACAACATGACGCGATATGAAGACGCGCCCGGTTGCACTGAGACATTTCGAGCCTTTCTGTTGAGTTGCTGGCCCAAGGTACACACATCGTTGGCTATGGTACTGAAATTTGTGATGGTTGTACGGTTTTAAGCAAGGGTAGCACAAGCATCCAAATGGTTGAAGACTCATATAATTTGGCTCCTCATGAAACAATTTATTTAAGGGAGTATCGTCATTCAAAACTGGAGTTGGTAGCCGATTTATGAGATGAACGGCGGTTTGAAAAGCGTCCACCCAGTATGTAAGAGGTAATGAGGCTTGCGCTAACAGTGTTAAACCCATCTCAACGACGTGTCTGTGTTTCCGTTCTACTCGGCCGTTTTGTTCTGATGTATACGGGCAAGTATAGCGCATTTCTATTCCTGCAGTCTGTGTAATGGGTAAGAAAGGCTTAAATTCTGAGCCATTATCACATTGTAATGCTTTAATCTTCTTATCAAACTTATTTTCAACAAATGCCCGAAAAATTTTAAAAGCACCAATGGCTTCCCCTTTGTGTTTTAAAGGATAGAACCATGTGAAGCGGCTAAAATCATCCACGAAAATAATGTAAAAACGGTGCCCATTGATTGACTGAACTGGTGAAGGACCCCAAAGGTCTGTATATACTAGTTCTAAAGGAGCAGAGGCATGTGACACAGATTTACTAAACGGCAATTTCTTTGATTTACCAAGCTGACATGCTTCACATACAGAATTTGTGTATCTAACATTTGCATTACATTTATTTAATATAGTCTTTAATATTCTATCATTTGGATGCCCCAACTTGTAATGCCATCTAAGAAACTCAGAAACTCCTTCTCCATCTTTCTCTACTGTGTCACGAGTTGCTGTATGTGCTTCAGCATGTCGTCCTCTATTCATCTGATACATTCCTCTGCTGACCAACCCCTGTGCCAGTGACTGACCTGTTTTCGTGTCCTTCACGAGGCAGATATTGTTAGTGAACAAAACATTGACATTGTTATCTTTAACCAATTTGTTGACACTAATTAAATTCTTGTTTGCAGAAGGAACAAGCAGCACTTCTTTCAGCTGAAGGTTAGAATTTAAAGCAGGTATAGAAGTATGACCAACGCCAGTTATTTTAGCCTTTTCTCCAGTACAAGTATAGAGATGAGAATTACCTATAGCACTGATACTCTCAAGCTGGTCTGAATGAGCTGTGACATGGTGTGAGGCACCACTGTCTAGGTACCAAGATGCATCAGCAACACTCTGTGGATTAGCATAAAAGGCTTGTGGATTACCCACATTTGCTGAGCCCCTGTTGAACTGTTCAGGCTGATATGAACGATCAAAACGAAAATAGCAGTTAGCCACCACATGGCCAGTCCTTCCACACAGTTGGCATAAAGGTCTTCCTCCATTCATGTTGCCAAAACCACCACGTCGGCCTCTANTTGACACCTTGAAGATGAGTTTCAGTTGGCTGAGACAAGAACTGGCTGAGCTTGTTTACTGAAAAGGAAATATCAGGCCGAGTGGTTGTTAAATATTGAAGAGAACCGATCATCCTCCTGTAAGTAGAAGGATCTTCCAACAATTTTCCTTCTGTGCTCGTGAACTGCCTCCCAGTGACCATTGGAGTAGGAGTAGAAGAGCAATCAAACATATTAAATTTTTTCAGCAAGTCAAGTATGTACTTAGCTTGACTGAGATGGATTCCAGTATCATCACGATATACCTCAACACCCAAGAAATAGTATAGTTGGCCAAGATCCTTTAATGAGAACAGAGAATTCAACTTGTGAACAAATTTTTCCAAATAAACTGAATTGTTCCCAGTAATCAAAATATCATCTACATAGATGAGTATAAACACAGTTAGATGCTTGGTTCTCAAGAAAAATAATGATGTATCACTCTTAGAATTTTGAAATCCCCATTTCAAGAGAGTAATTTTAAGCCTTTCAAACCATGCTCTTGGTGCCTGTTTCAGCCCATATAGCGCCTTGGTCAGTTTACAAACATGATGTGGGGGAATGTTAAGAGAAATAGTGTATTCATCTTCAAATTTCTGTATCTTTCTATTGAGAAAACCTGTAACACATGGAAACACACAGGGATTAAAAACAACATGACGCGATATGAAGACGCGCCCGGTTGCACTGAGACATTTCGAGCCTTTCTGTTGAGTTGCTGGCCCAAGGTACACACATCGTTGGCTATGGTACTGAAATTTGTGATGGTTGTACGGTTTTAAGCAAGGGTAGCACAAGCATCCAAATGGTTGAAGACTCATATAATTTGGCTCCTCATGAAACAATTTATTTAAGGGAGTATCATCATTCAAAACTGGAGTTGGTAGCCGATTTATGAGATGAACGGCGGTTTGAAAAGCGTCCACCCAGTATGTAAGAGGTAATGAGGCTTGCGCTAACAGTGTTAAACCCATCTCAACGACGTGTCTGTGTTTCCGTTCTACTCGACCGTTTTGTTCTGATGTATACGGGCAAGTATAGCGCATTTCTATTCCTGCAGTCTGTGTAATGGGTAAGAAAGGCTTAAATTCTGAGCCATTATCACATTGTAACGCTTTAATCTTCTTATCAAACTTATTTTCAACAAATGCCCGAAAAATTTTAAAAGCACCAATGGCTTCCCCTTTGTGTTTTAAAGGATAAAACCATGTGAAGCGGCTAAAATCATCCACGAAAATAATGTAAAAACGGTGCCCATTGATTGACTGAACTGGTGAAGGACCCCAAAGGTCTGTATATATTAGTTCTAAAGGAGCAGAGGCATGTGACACAGATTTACTAAACGGCAATTTCTTTGATTTACCAAGCTGACATGCTTCACATACAGAATTTGTGTATCTAACATTTGCATTACATTTATTTAATATAGTCTTTAATATTCTATCATTTGGATGCCCCAACTTGTAATGCCATCTAAGAAACTCAGAAACTCCTTCTCCATCTTTCTCTACTGTGTCACGAGTTGCTGTATGTGCTTCAGCATGTCGTCCTCTATTCATCTGATACATTCCTCTGCTGACCAACCCCTGTGCCAGTGACTGACCTGTTTTCGTGTCCTTCACGAGGCAGATATTGTTAGTGAACAAAACATTGACATTGTTATCTTTAACCAATTTGTTGACACTAATTAAATTCTTGTTTGCAGAAGGAACAAGCAGCACTTCTTTCAGCTGAAGGTTAGAATTTAAAGCAGGTATAGAAGTATGACCAACACCAGTTATTTTAGCCTTTTCTCCAGTACAAGTATAAAGGTGAGAATTACCTATAGCACTGATACTCTCAAGCTGGTCTGAATGAGCTGTGACATGGTGTGAGGCACCACTGTCTAGGTACCAAGATGCATCAGCAACACTCTGTGGATTAGCATAAAAGGCTTGTGGATTACCCAAATTTGCTGAGCCCCTGTTGAACTGTTCAGGCTGATATGAACGATCAAAACAAAAATAGCAGTTAGCCACCACATGGCCAGTCCTTCCACACAGTTGGCATAAAGGTCTTCCTCCATTCATGTTGCCAAAACCACCACGTCGGCCTCTAGAGCGACGTCCACGGCCACCACGATTGTTGCGTCCAGCAAAACGATCAGTAGCTCCCCTGTCTGAGTCATTTCTCTGTGCAACATTAACAGATGGTTGTACAGATAAAGAAGAAAAATGATTAAGCTGCTCAAGTCTATTTTCAAAGGCTAAGAGAGAAGATTGTATGTCAATCCATGTATAGTCAGTGTGGTCAAGCAAACGAACAACAATGGCATTGTAGTCTGAATCAAGGCCATTGAGAGTATGCATAATGAGATCCTCTGTGGAGACTGGAGCGCCAGCCAAGGCAAGTTGGTCTGCCAAGTTTTTCATCTTAGCAAGATATTCCTCCATCTTCATTCCATTTTTGCGAGTGTTGTGGAGTTCCGCCTTGAACACCATGACCCTCGACTTGATAGAGGCACTAGTCAGATTCTTAGCTGCAACCCATAGTTCACAAGCTGACTGACAGTGAAGAAGTTGGGCGCCGACCTCCTGTGTCATGGTGTTGCGGAGCCACCCGACCAAGAGACGATCCACCGAGAACCATTCATCAAACTCAGGGTTGGGAATGGTTTCATTGTCCTTAGACAACCGACGGGGAGGAACTGTACCAGTCCCATTGATATGGGATTCAAGCATGTTGCCTTGAATAAGAGGAAGCACCACCGATTCCCAGACCAAATAATTCATTCTATCCAGCTTGATAGATGTTGTTTGGCTCGAGGAGCTAAAAAGAGTGTAGGTCTTGGGAGTGACACTGGTTGTCATAGCAGAGGAAGGTGTGCTTGCAGAGGAAGCCGCCATTGAAAAAAGATAATGCTCTGATACCAAGATAGAAATTAGGGCAAATTGTATATTGAATATTCTGGATACCCAATAGGGTACCAATAGAATGAATATATATAGCACCTATAGGCCTGAAACCCTTACAGAGAGAGAATGAGAATGAATAGTAAACCAACACGTATACAATGTAATTCCTATCTATCCAGCTGTCCACTACTATACAACTCAGCAATGTTAAAGGCACTAATACACTATCTAAATTAATTACTTGTCTTAACAGTTATCTTTAATGATAAATGAATTGCATTTTAAGTTGAATGATTTAAGTTCGAGTTTTGAAGTGTTCCCAATTTTTAATAGTATTATTCTTCAACTATATCCTTACACGCGAGAAAAATCCATCAATTATAAAAAAAAATGAGAAAGAGAGAGGGTTTTGTCATTTTGTTTATGGGTGTACAAATATGCTACCCCATCCATGGCCATATTGTTGTATAAATATATATAGATATAGATAATCCATGTAACCAAATTGCGCATGGCATGGCAGAGAGGAGGTTTAAATGGACTTTATTATCCAGGTACTTTTTGATAGTAACCCCCACTCACTTACTCTTTCTCTTTCTATTTTTTTCCACCCCACAGAAATGAAAAAGAAAAGAGAGAGAGAGAGATGGATGGGGAATTGAACATCAAAATCAAAGACTATGGTAAACTCATTCACTCACTCACTCACTAAATTATTGGGGGAAGACAAACAAAAGAATGAGAAAGCTACCCTTTTTCTTTCGTTACTCCTACCCCCAAACAAAACACTCCCATTACAATTTGGGGAATGAAATTGCCAACACAAAGGGCCAAAGGGGGCAACAACCACCAAGCCAAAGCCAAGCAACACGAAACAAAAGAAAAGAAAGAAAACCCAGCAAAACCCAAACCCCCCATCATCATCATCATCATCATCATCATCATCATCCATCATCCATCATCATCATAGCATCATAAGCTAGCTTCTTCTTCTTCTTCTTCTTCTACTACCACACTCTGTGAATTTTTCTTCTTTTTTCGCTCCTTCTTCTTCTTCCATTTTCAGGGCAAACCTCCCAAGATGCCAAGGCCTGGTCCCAGACCTTATGAGTGCGTCCGGCGAGCTTGGCACAGCGAGCGCCACCAACCCATGCGAGGTTCTATCATTCAGCAGATATTCAGGTTCTGGGTTTTCTTTGATTGTGTTTTTTCCCTCTTGTACTTGTGCATTTTGTTGATGCCCACCATGTGTTTGATTAGGGTCGTCAACGACACTCACAGCTCGGCCACTAAGAAGAACAAGGAATGGCAAGAGAAGCTACCCATAGTTGTTCTCAAAGCAGAAGAAATCATGTACTCCAAAGCCAATTCCGAGGTTTTATGTTTACAAAAATGCATTTAGATTGTTAGATCTTTTGCTGCATTGCCTATCCCTTCCTCTAATATTCTCGTAATTTGGCTGATTAGGCAGAGTATTTGAATCCTGATACACTTTGGGACCGCTTGAATGATGCCATTAACACAATAATTCGGAGAGATGAGAGCACTGAAACGGGTGAGCTTTTGCCGCCATGTGTTGAAGGTATTATTACTAAGTTTCTTCTTACTCCCCTTGTGGCCATTTCTCCGGATCCAGTTAATAAACGTTCTGAATATATTTAAATCATAAATGAACTGTCTTGTGTTGGATTTTTGTGTCATTTGATAAAAAATAACTGACTCAAAATTAGTAAAATTTGAGCTGCAAGTGATGTTTGTCGTCTTTCTCAGCTGCACTTAACCTGGGCTGCAAACCTGTGAGAGCTTCAAGGAGCGAAAGGCACAATAACCCCAGGACTTACCTCACCCAAAGAACAACAGAACCTCCTAAAACTTTTGGGGGACTTCGGCTTCAGCTTTCGCCTCTTCAGTCTGGCGGCAATCCTTTAAACTTTTCAAAATCTCCCATTTCAGATTCTACTAGTAAGTGTGCCCAGCAAAGTAATAGGTTGATGAGTTCATGTCACTACCCTTTCTCAGAGACTTTTCCTGCTGCTGCTTGTCACACGCCATTGACCATGGAAACTAACCCCTCATTGAATTTGGGTTCAGTCTACCCCTTGTATTATGGAACTCAGTATGAATCCAAGGAGCCTCGTCTAAGGACGACCCCAGAAAACACTTCATCCGACAAAATCTTTGTTGGCACACCAATCATTACTCCAATCCCGGAGTCGGTTGGAATTGGTGTGCTGCAAAGCCACTCCTTTAATAGATCCCAACATGTTTTCAACACTGCAGCAAAAGAAACTGCTGTGGTGATTCAGGAGAAGCCTAGGGATAGAGAATGTGATTTATCTTTGAGGTTGGGTCTGAGCTCGCATCCGTGTTTGGGCAGAGACAAAACTTCAGGATGTGAAACTGAAGATGTTGGTAGTGTTAGTTTAGTAGGTCCTCATGAGGGCAACAAGTTCAATCATCTATCTTTGCAGAAAAATAAGGAGTTTTGCTTTTACCCCAGAGAGACAGGTTTTGATCCCTTTGACTGCAATTATACTAGAGAGGGTGAACATCAAAACTCGGAGGCAACTTTTCGGAAGCGCAAGGCGCCTTTAGGTAACAACGAGGAGGAGGGACAATTTTGCCGGCAACTAGGGGTCCCTTCCAATCGGTTTTCTGATAGAAGCCAAGGGCCAGGTTTGTAGTCAGTCTTTCCTGTTGTAGTATATAGACTTTTGCAATTCAAGATGTTTTCAACTGCCGCTGAATCCTCGTATGTAGACTCTATATATGTAGTAGCCCTGTTTGTGAAAATTTTTAGTAGTTGACAATGAGTTGCTTATTGCATTGCTGCAAAATGAAGTGTAAATAAGATCCTAGCTTTCTTTGTTTAATACCCTGTTAGCTCAGAAAAGATCAGGAGAGAACAGAAACAATCGTGTGCTTTTAAATTGATCGAACATGATGCATGGGAAACATTTGGACAGATCACACGCTATACATATCTGCAGTATGAACCTGCTCAATTAAAAATGGCTAAGACTAGACCTTAATCTTTGCTGGAACGGAGTCAGATATGACCTATGTGTTTCTGTGATAATTAATTAGTCACGGAAAAACTGAGCATGACCATGACTCGATACCTGAGATGTTAAAATTGCTGATCTAAACGGAGTCAGTTCTAGCTGCATAAAATAGTTCTTTTTTTTTTTTAAAGAAAGAAAATGATATGAGAAACAGAACTGGAGGCCGATGAAACAAGTACATTTAACATGAACATGTTATGAAATTTTGATCTCATATGCACATTCTTATCAAATGCTACCTGATCATATGGGCTGGGGCTGTTTCCTTTTATTTGTCTGCTACAAAATAAGCAGGAGATGAAACTAAATGTGTCATTGTTTGTATATTTGTTTGGGTCCACATAAGCAGTCAAAATGGTTTGGTATTGACACACTTGACATGGGTCTGATCTGATCAAATCTAATATCTTTCAAACATTTTAAGAAGAATGATAGCCCCTGAGATTTCTCATTAGCCATGAACTGTAGTAGTTTTTTTTTTATAAATTAGTCTCTGAAAGATACATTTGTTAATAATTCAATATTTGAAAGTTCAATTTACACTCTCTAGTTCCTGAAAGTCGTGAAACCAATGCATTTAAGTCCTTTTGTCTTTGTGAATTAGTCCCTAAAAATTAATAGTCGTGAAACCAATGCATAATGGGCTTAAAGGACTAAGTTGGATTGCCACCATAACTTTCAAAGACTAAAGTGTGTAAACTAGACTTCCAGGAACTGAGTTATTAACTTGTGTATTTTTGAGGGATTAAATTGTGTGTTTACTCTTCTTTTTAGTTCCAGCATCTGGAGAATCATCATCTACTACTACCTTGTCTTAGGCTCATTAAGTGTTCTTTAATGTGTCATGTGTTGAAGAAGAACAGTGTTGGTACATAGAACTTCAAACTGTAAGCAGCAGATCTGGATATCTGAATTCAAATACTTCTGGCACATCATATATGTATTTCATTTATTTATTTGTTTAACTAAGAGCATTATATATGTGTTCTGTACAAACCCTTTTAGGCGTCATTTTTAAACTTGTGAGTGACCCTGAGAACCTAACTTGTTCAGGCTTTTAGGTATCATATTGTAGTGACTGTTCTTTCATGTTCCCATTTTTTGTTTTTATTTTTGGAACTCACAAAGCCACCAATAGTAACTTAATTGCAAACTGCAAAATGGGGAATACCCAGCTGTACAAGAATGATGATTGTATTAACCCAAAACATTGCCCACCCAGAAGGGTAAATACTTGGTGAGAGAGCTTTGCTGCATTAGTTGTTTTATTTGGTTTGAATAAGATTAATCTTCGTATGTACTATTAAAATAAATAGGTTACGATATCATGATTCATATAAAAAAAATGCAAAGAACATTAGAGATTGACAACAATGGAGGAAAGAATTGCAGGTAAGGGTTGGAAAGAGAGAGTTGGAGAAGAAAATGGTAGGTGAGGGGAAGGAGGATCAGAGTTAAGACATACAAATTAAAGGCTTAGATTGGACACTTTAACATGACATGGTTTCTTTTCTATATAAAATTAAGACAATATGACTCGTTTTCAAATCTTTTAATTTTTGTAGCTTTTCATGTAAAGGAAAACAGAAGACTAAATTGAGAGCTTAGTTTGTTAAAAGAGGATAAACTTCTAAACTTAGTCTTTGAAATGTAAAGAAAAATCATTTTCATTCAACGACAAAGTGTTATGTATAAAATACATAATTATATCAGATTTGTTGTTGAATATCGGTTAATATTTTTAACAAAGAGATTAAATTAACCGGAATTGTATAGGCAACAAAAAAAAAGCTTATTGAAATTGTAACTTTAATAAAATTAAATTAGAAGAATCAAATGATTAATTTACTCAAATGTATATGACTCAGTTCATGGGGCAATAGTAATTATAATATACATAAATTCAAAAAAAAATATATATTTAAACTGATTGTAATTATATTTTTAAATACTAAAATGAAGAATATGAAATTAAATAATTCATTTACTCAATGTTTTAATTACTTTCCATAAATCAGGAATCATAGACATGAAAATGATTCAGGGACAATCATTTTTATCCTGATATATATGACTCGAAATAAGATTTGAAAAAGACTCCATAAATTTATGGGGAAAAGAACCTCCAAATTTATAGCCTCTAAAGTTAAAAAAAAACCCTTGAGTGAATTTGCAACTATTATTTTTATCATATGACAATGTTCTATTATCTTCTCTCATATAATAAATTTATATATATGCTGTTAGCTGTGAAGCACATATACTTAGATTTAAAAAGAAGCTATATTGTATTTATTATGTCTTTGATACTTGTATTTGAATATAAAATTATAAAATGATATATCTTTTCTTAGACCTAAATATATACATTATTCTTATGTACCATATATAGTATATGTGCATCTTGAGTCATGGGTTAATATGGCCTTGATTCACATGTTTGCATTATTCTTATATTTGGAGGAATATGTAGGGTCAAAAGTAGGCCAATCAAGACTCATGAAATTGATATGATCAACTTTTTTTTTTTTGGGAAGAAGATATGATCAACTTTAGAATGTTAAAACTTGTGATTAAAAATATATAAAAGAGATAAGGAAGCTATTATGTTTTATAATGTATTATAGGTTGTGAATTAGGGGGTTGCCACGTTAATTTTTGAGAATGATGATTGAAGTGAAGTATAATATTTGATTGAATGTGTTACTTTTGTGTGTCATCATGTGCATTGGTTTTAGTTCATCCCTTACCTTTTTTTTTCTTTCTCTCAACATATTGTTTCAAAAATCATGACCTCTCAAGTCTCACCCATCCACTACACAAAACACTTTGTCTTTTATCATTATATTCTTACTTTTTTTCTTATTTCTCAACTTGTCTTTTATTGATTCTTTTTCTTTTTTTTCTTTCTTTCTAGCAATGATCCCTAGTTTAGACTTTTGGAAAATCATGCAAGTTTAACTTTCCTTATTTTTCCATCAAAGTGATAAGAGATAATTTAATTATTCAAATCTAACAAGGGACTTAGTTTGGAGGGATTGAGAATTGCTCCACCTTCTTCCCTCGCAAAATAATAATAACAACGACAACAATAATAATATAACATTAGAAAGGAGGAAAAAAAAAAGAAAAAGGAGTTCAAATATTTGAGAATTCAAACTCTCTATAATATCTTTTTTTGAACAATTGAACAACTCTATTTGGTTGGAGATATGAATTTAGGACAAAGCCTCAAATTGTTCCATTATATATGGGGCGGATTTCACATTGGTCCCTTTTTTTTTTTTTTTGCCAGACACATTGGTCCCTTATATATGAGGTGATCTTCAAATTGGCCCCTTATGTTTCATTTGTTTTAGATAGCTCTTATATATTTTCATAATGTCTCAAATTGGTCACAAACCTATTTTTGATACACGATTTGACCTTATTTGCTAACGATCTCAACTAGATAGAGAAAGAACTCTTTAAGATTCAACACATAGTTTTGAAATCATCGCATTCAGATTTGGAATGAGAGAAATATGACCAATTTCACTTATTTGATCATGAAACGAGTTACCTATTTTCAAGACTCAATTTGATCTTGTTTATTGACAGTGCCAAAGTACTCGTAAAAAAACTTTTAGTTCTGGTTTCACTACATTCTAATTTGAAACGAGATAAATATGACCACATTTAGTATTTTTGGACCAACTTGAAAAATTATAGAAATATATATAAGACCAGTTTGAAATCCATCTCATTGAATTATGTAACTTTAGTTTTTGTTAATTTATTTTCTTGTTATATTAGATTTTGGGTAAATTACACTTTGATACCCTGTGGTTTGACTCTATTTCACTTTGGTACCCTGTGGTTTGAAACCTAACACTTTGGTATCCTTTGAAGCTATTTTGTAATTTTAACCATAACAAATTTTATAAAAATTACATATTGACCCCAAATTTTTTTTATAGTTTTCATTTTAGTCCCTAGATAATATGTATCAAGGGACCTATTTGTAATTTTTGAAAAAATTTTGGGGTCATTATGTAATTTTTGCAAAATTATTATGGTTAAAATTACAAAATAACTCCAAAGGGTACCAAAGTGTTAATGAAGAATACCACATGGTACCAAAGTGTCAGGTTTCAAACCACAGGTACCAAAGTGAAATAGAGTCAAACCACAGGGTACCAAAGTGTAATTTACCCTTAGATTTTTCTCTAACAAGTGTCAAACTCTTTTACTCATTCATTAATAATCTGATCTTAGTGATGTAATATGCTTTCTTAGAAGTTTCTTTCCATAATTAAAATTCATTTAAAATTAGTCAAAATTCTACTTCTGGTTTCAAAACTAATGAAATATCTTATATTGATCCAAATCTCTCAAATTTCTTCCTTTTTTAACAGTCTCTTTCGTTTCCCCTCATATATTTTATATTTAATGGTAAAAAATAAATTCCCACTCTTTTATTTTTGGATAGCATAAACCTTTATAGTCTAATATAGGGACACCTAATATATATATATATATATAGGGACACCTAGACTGATGACTAACTTACGTGTACATGGAGGACTATGGTGAATAAAATTTAAATTGCAAGAGGGGTATTCAAGCCCACTAAATCCTTTCCTGGGCTAGGCCCATTAATTATTGTCTCAAAACAAAGAGCATATATCTTTTATTTTATTTTAAAACATTTTATGGACCAAAAAAATTTTAAAACATTTTAGTTAACTCATTTTGACATTTTGTTGTGTCACCTTAAATCTCCCCTTAATAAAATGAAGTGAAAAAAAAAAAGATATAGGTGGTATGCCACATTGATTACAGGAAAGTCTGAGGTAGCAAATGAGACAATAATATTATTTTTCAACATATTTTTGTTGGAAATATTATATAATATTTGAACTTGTCAAATAAAAATCCCACATTGCCTGGTTGAAAGAAGAGTCAAGAATATATATATATATATATATATTAGGTCTCGACACCCACCTCAACTATTAAATAAATGAAGAGGAATAGAGAAAAACACACACAAGAATTTAACGTGATTCGGTACCTCAAGACTTACTCTACGTCTCCTGTGGCACAACTTCATTATAATTGTAATTTTTGCACAGACAAAATTACAAATTCACCTCAATACAATTTTTTTGACAGAGAAAATTGTAAACACTCTCACTCATATAATTTTTGTATAAAAAAATTATAAACCCTTCTCACTAGATGATGGAAGCCCCCTCCCCATTTATGAGACTTTATCACTCTCTCAAAACTACATCTTGATGATACTTCTCTCCACTACTTTCTCTCACATTGGTTTGGACGCACACACTCCATACTATGGAAATGGAAAATGCCTCAATTTATAACCAACACATGGCATCTCCATTACCCCAATATCCAATCAATTTGAACCAATTAATTAGCTTCAACCACTTGCCAATTTGAACCAAATTGAAGAAAGGTGGCGCAGGCAGTGGATCCTCTTCCATACTACAGAAGGTGCCGTGCGACAAGGACCAATAGTATTTTAATTGGGACTTGGAATGAAAACCCAACAATTAAGATGTGAAAAGAAGAGATAACTAAATAGAGATGAAGGTGAGTATCGTGCATACAAATTAATATGAGCCACCATAGGGCAATTGCAATTTAATCACTCTTTTTATGCGTTTTACTAAAATAAGAAGAGTTCGTCTAATCTCTAAGAGTGCCGCTTCCTAAATTATTGAGGGGTTGCGCAGTTGCGGAATATCTCCTAAAGATAGAATCATTGTGAATTTGTGTCTCACACTTTTATATAATTTTCCAATAATTTTTTATTGTAATAGTTCAAGCATCTATTTGTATTTTATCCAAAATTTATATAGAAAACCTTCATCTACGATATCATATTTTTTTAACTATTCTTTAATTTCTATTGTATAGATTGAGCACAGGCTCTAAACTAGAGTTAGGTGTAATTATACAAAACCTTGGGTTAATCACAAATTTTCCAAGCTGACTGAGAGAATATATAATTTAGTAATTTAAGAAGAGAGAGAGAGAAAAATGAGAAAAATTAAGGTCAATATTATCTGAAAGTTTTGATGAATGGCATTTCTGTAATGACATTTAGAAAACTTATACCTCCATTAATATTTGATTTGATATTTTCTTACAAAGTTGAAAGCGACATGCATGCAAGGTCAAGATTCTTGGTCTTAAGGTTTGAAAATAAGCATTATTGTAAACCTATTCATAAATTTGATTTGTGTAAGTTGCGTATTGTTTAGTTAAAGATTTTTTATTTGAGACTTTGTTATTTCTGATGAGATTTTTTTAGTGTAATAATGCATAATATAAGTCGAATCTAAATCAAATAGTGGAAAAAATATCTCAACTATCAAGTGAGAAAAAAAAAATTTCTTAACACTAAAAAGTAAACCTTGGGCTAATTGCAAAATTCCCATGGTAAAAGGATGGGTAATTTGGTAATTTACTGCTTTACCAAATTTCATTGTCATTAAGGAAGGTTAACCTGTAATTATCAATAACACATATATAGACATAGACTTCTGCAAACAACTTAATACATTCTTTCCAATTCCAACCTCTTCTTACGTCAACCCATTTAAATTTGTCAACTACCGACAGAGAAATTGTTAAATACACTATCATAATTCATACAAGATTGAAGATTATACAAACATCGCATCATTCTCAATTAAACTTACTAGCTATTTCAAAAATTAAGTGACCCACTTCAAATTTAAGCTAAATTTAAGCTAAATTGTAAAATTGGTCTTATATCTTGTATTTAGTTTTTAATTTGGTTCTATATATTTTTTTATTGCATTTCTTATCTAATATCTTTGGGTCAGGTACAAAATTAGTCCCATATTTTTTTGTTGTAAATTTAGTCTCATATCTTTGGGTCAGGTACATAATTAATTTTATATCTTTGGATCAGATGAGATAAACGATAAAATTTTTTACAAAGATATGAGATCGATTTTGTGACTTGACCAAAAGATATAAGACCAAATCTGCAACAAGAAAAAAGATATGAGACTAATTCTGCACCTGATAAAAGAATATGAGACCAAAAGTGTAACAAAAAAAAACAGAACCAAATTGAGAACTAAACACAAGATATGAGATCAAATTTACACTTTGACCTAAAATTTATATACCAAATTATCTTTTCTTGTATGAAAAAAAAACATTTCGGATATTTTAAAAGGTATATATATACATATATATATATATATATTAATTTAGAAAGATAAAATGAATGAATAAATTAAAAGAAGGTATATATATACAAGAGACCACTGAATTTATTTATATATAAATATATCTAAAACATATGAAAGAAGGTCGGTCCAATCCAAAATCGGAACACGTCTCCACATGAGACTCTATACAAGTAATAAATACAACAAATGATCCATACATCCTCATCACTAATTAACACTGTATAATATAAACAGAGAGAAATCACAAAAATCAAACAATATCTGTATACAAATTAATACTAAACAACATACAGTGATCATCATCATCAATCAACAATAATATCAATTAATAATTAATCAAAAGAAGCTGAAATAACTGAAAGCCACAGTCACCAAGAACAAGGTTGCCACATGTCCATGAACAACCTCGGGCTTCGAGGCAGAGCCCGTAGAAGGACCCTCTGCCGGCGAGAAAGCCGAGCCCGAACCTGAGCCCGAGCCCGAGCCCGAGCCGGAAGAAGAAGAAGAAGAAGAATTGGAAGTGACATTAATGGCTAACTTCTGTCCCAAGGCACAATGGTTCTTGTAAGTGCTTGTGTAATAATGTTCACCCGTTGTGTTCAACACAATCCTCGTTGGACTACTCGAATAAATTGCTATTGTATTATTCGTTTCGCAATTATCATAAGCTTCTTTGGTCACCACACCAACATCTTCAGTCCCATTTATGAACAAGAAAACTACAATACCAAAATATATATATGATCTGTCAATTCTTGTTAATTAATTTCATGAATTTGTTATAATGTATTTTAAAAGAAAACTAACAATTTGGTATCTGAAAGATCAAAATAATATACTAATTAGTCATTTTTAATAACTAAATAGTACACCGTGTTAATCTTTCAAGAGTTGAGTTGTCATCCCGTTGATCTGTCAATTAAAACATGTATAAATTAGTTAATTTACCTAGGGCATCTCCAAGTTGGAAGGTGAAGAGAGTGGCCCATTTGGAGTACACTACTTCACCACCGGGTGGGATGATCCAGCCCAAGGGCCCGCCCACCGTGAAGTTTCGCGGGCCTCTGGGCTTGGGGTGAGGCTCGGGAGAAGGTGCCAAGTCGCCATTGACGACGAGAAGTTGTTGGGAAGTTGTAATTTGGAAGAAACCATACAAAGTGAAGGCTACAACACAAAATCTCAATCTCATCATCATGGTTGTAGCCATGGCTTTTGTGAAATATATGTTCCTCTTGTATGTTAATTACTATTTATAACTACTCTATCTATCTATCTATATAAATAAAGCCACACCTTAGATCAATGTGTTTCATAACATATAAATAAATAATTTAAAGACGTCCATAACTATAAATAATTAAGTATATATGTGTATGTATGGATGGTTACAATTGATGAAATTAGTGTTTTAAAGTCGTTGTTCTGTTAACTCTAAAAATCATTATGAAGAGAAACTACTCCAATATTTTCCGGCTTCCACTAGAAAATTGAATCAACATTATTGGTCAAATTTTTATTGATTTTCCATATTATTTTTTTGGAAAGTCTCCATCCAAATTGATAAACGTGGACAAAGTAAGAAAAATTAAACAATATAATACGATCGACCATATACTTATGTTTTTCTTAATCGTGAGTTTCAGATTTTCAAACGGCGTGTCTTGACCATTTCACTCACACTGATATTATATATCCAATATCAGAATCAGAGTTTCATTATTAATTAATTAATTTCCTTATCGAAATTTCAGCTTCTTTATTTTACATTATTTGATTTTAAAGCCCTATTTCTTTTATAATCTTCTAAATAAAAATATAAATATATGGAAGTGATTACTTGGGTAATAGTCCATCTCTTTGGTCCCGCAGGAGAACATTCCATGAATATAATGATTTTGATCTAACAAGCTGCAATAAGTGTATGAAATAAATTGTCTAAACAATTATAGTATTGTCTAAGTAAGACCCCGAATTTAAGATTTTGTGAATACAATTATTTTTTGTTGAGAAACTTTCTCATCATAGTTAGGTGAATAATGTAAGTCAAGTTTAGATTAGTCGAGACAAAACTCTAAATACCAAACGGACAGTAAAAAAACAAAATTTATCTAGAATAAAATCATACTTTCAATTATCTTATTTTGAAGAAATTGTTGAGTAGAGAAAAAAGGGCTAATATAGAATTCCTTTGAGTTTGTGGGGTTGTTTTGATTAATTGAATGAATAATTAGTTATGAGGAAGGTTTACAGAGGTAAAACAAAATAATTTCCACTGAGAGAAAAAAAATTAAAATAAAATCAACACTTTGAGGATGACTGGATGAAAGAGTGATTTTATTTGACAAACCTGAAGATAAAAATAAAAAAGAGGCATTGCATGTCGTTGATTTATGTTTGTGTTGATTGAGATTATTATCAATATTTAGGAGCTAGAGATGTTAAAAAACTCAAACCAATAATTTATAGTATAATCATAGATTTATACAACCAAACTCAATAACTCAACTATTTTTTTTCAAATCAATTAAATGCAGTAAATTCTGTGCTAAAATATTGTAATTTCAAAGGATTAAGGGGCCTAGTTAGTTAAGGCCTAAGGGCCTTAGCTTAAGGCTGAATAAACATTATTATTATTTTTAATAAAGGTGATATCTTTGTCTGAAAAATGTTAGTTTTTGTTGTTAGAGGACAAAAGTTAAAGGAAAAAAAAAAAAATGAATGTCACAAGTAGAGATGTCTTCTATAAAAGTCAATGCTGGAAAATTGAGGCCTGTTTGCTGGCAACGTGAGTTCAATATGATTTCTAGAACTCATTGAATCCTTCTTAATTATAGTAATCAAGTTCAATGATTCAGAATAAAAAAATTGATGAGAGACAAAATAATAAATTTTTAATATATGCGGAATAAATAATGAACGCATTTTATATTTCCTCAATAATGAGTGTTTGGTAGAGGAAACTTCCATTCATTGCCCCTTTGGTTTTAAAACAAATTCAATATAATATTCAGAGAAAATTTATTATTTAGTCCTTAATTTATATCAAATTAATAAATTAATTACTGAATAATCAAAATACACTATTAGATTCTTGAAATATCGCAATAAACAACGATGTGATCTCTGGGGTCAAATTTAGAGACAAGAAAAAAATATAAATTTAGTATAAATTCAAGAATCAACTCAATCTAAAGTCAAGGACAAAATAATAAGATTTCTCTACACTTTATTTTTATATATAAATAAAAGTGTCATCATGGCTGAATAATTTCCATTATACATTTCACTCTCGATATTCATTAAAATAGTTTGAGACTTTAGTTTCTTACTTGTGCAAGGCACATAAATATAATATTGAGTATATATTAAGCATTATTATATTGCTTGATTTGTTGCTAATAGCCAATTACATCACTATCTTACAGGGATTAACATCTGAATTCAGAACCATCTCGAACATCAGGTGTTTTGCATGCTATGTGGATTTTTAAATAAGTGTCTGTAATTCATTGCATTCAAACATTTCAAGAATGGTGACTACTAATATATATATATATATATATATATATATATATAATCTTTCCCCCCACAGTAAATATCCCAACAAAATGAAGCCTTAATGCAGTGTATAGTAACTACTAATATATATATATATATATATATATATTCATCGCATTATAATAAACGAGTGGAGATATAAATTAACACATACTAATAGTTTATGTAACCCCATAAAGAGTGATGAGTAGTAAGTAGTAACGCCACTGTATAAAATGTGTACCAAACAATGCCTACACCAGGAATAGCCTCTCTGGTTGGAAGCTCATCAGGCAGGGTATAATCATGATATCTTCAAATTTTACAAATTTGGATCTTTTAAAATGGGACAGAGATAAAGTTCTTAAAATATGAAAGAGATGGGAAAATATATAGGAAAAAAAAAACTTTACAGACAAAACAACTAAACAACTAAAAAGCAACAAGGAAACCTTTTTTTTATTATTATTAAAAAAAAGGCAAACGTAGATGGAGAAAGAAGAAACTTGTGACAGTAAACCCTTTATGCTTAAGTGAATAAACTAACATTTTAGTCCTTAAATTACACGAGCATTTTTATTTTAGTATTTGATGTTTTGAAATGCTCGATTTTATCCCCTAAAGCCTAAATTCATAACTCAGTGAAAATTAGTCATTCTATGAAATATCTTATCATTATATAACTCAATCCATGAGGGGACTACAAATTGTAACAAGTTATGAATTTTGGCAACTAAATCAATCATTTCAAAAATCTAAGGACTAAACTAATAGTGCTCATATAATTCAGGGACAATATAGTGCTCATGTTTAACCTATCTCTTTTTGGTGAGCTAGGTTGATAAAATCTTAACTCGTGTGGGTTGACTCACTTAACCCACTAACCATAATGAACCAACTAGGAGAGTTGGAGTATTGGCTCACCATCCCACTTATTATTTTTTTTTAAAAAAAATATGTATTTAGAATTTAACAATAGTTATATTCCCATAAATTATGATTGTAAAAAAAATATTAGTATTAACATATGATAATTAGGTAATTCATCATCATTTTAAAAACTTCAGTACTTAAAATATTCAAATTTTAAAGAAAAAAAATTTAAAAATGGTCTGAAGGATTAAGTGAACCAACCCGGCTCACCCTAGCTTGGTGAGCCGGGTTGACAGAATTTTGGCTCACCAAAGATTATGACTCGCTTTAGTCAAATCTAGATGAGCCTTAACCCGTGATGAGCTGAGTTGACTCACTTTGATAGCACTAAGAAACAAAAATGATTTGAGAGAGGAGAAAAAAATCCCAGATATATGCCTCTTCATCATATCATCTATATGATAATTTCGGTTTAATATTGATCAAAGATACAAAATGTGTTTTAGCCTTCACCAAAGCTAATGTTTTATTCTAGAACAATGAGCAGATAACTGTTGAAGATTTTTTAAATTTTGGTCCCACCAAGTATATGTCATTGTTAATTGCATATTCTTATTGAATAAGCATACAAACTTTTCCTAAAGGCATGACAGCCTCAACCAAAGTATTATGAGCTATGGTTAAGACAAAAAACAATTCAAGATTAACCAATTTTGCCTTAAAAGATAGATTATAATAATATCAAGTGGGCCCTTGACTTTCATCACTTATAGAAGGTAAAGACCATCTAAGCATATTATAAATTATCACAATGAATATAGAAATTGATGCACTGTCATCATTCCAAAAGCTACTAAAACTAGATGAAGAAGAAGAATGCAAGATGTAAGAAAATTTCAAAAGGGAAAATTTTTTTAACTGGAGAAATAATTACACATTCCCTGAATAGGAAAAGAAAAAAAAACTCAGCATTTCTAGAAGCTACTTTATGATATGTAATTTATATAATAAACAATGGTATGATTTTGATCAGCAGGGTGATACAAAAACTATCTGAACCCAAAACCCCTTTATTACCATGTTGATGCTGATGCTGTTAGATCCCTAATTTCAGAAAAGCACTAGTACCAAAGTAGATAGAAAGAATACCAAGGCGTAGGATCTGCAGAAACCTTGATTATAAATATTCTGCAAAGAGAAGAAGCAATAAGAGACCAATAAACACCGAATTAAGGGGATATATATGTATGCTAATGAGGGGTTTGGAAAAAAATTTTGCATGGTGACTTGAAAATTTTTCAGTAAAAGCATTCTCATGTGTCAGCTTGAGTGTAATATGACTTAGGCTAAAAGGACTGAGAAATAAGGGATCATTTTCCCTCTAGAAATACATATTGATTGAGAAAACTTGACAAAATATGAATATCATCCCCAAGCAGTTGGACATTCAATTTAAGCTCTTCAGGTATAGGAATTAAAACAGTGTAGAGACTCATCCCTCCCATCCCAAATAGTCCTATCACTTGTTATTAAGAGCTATCATATAAATTGGTCTTTGAAAGATTTACGAGTTAACAACTCAATACTTGAAAGTCTAGGTCTAGTTTACACTATAACATTTATTCTTTTACCCCTACAAGTTGGTTCCTAAAATATAGGGGACTAAGTTGTATTGCTTTCACAATGTGTAAACTAAACTTTTTGGATACCGAGTTGTTAACTTGTATATTCTTTTAAGGACCAAATTAGTTGTTTTTTTTTTTGTTGCCTACCCAGTATCTAGGGCTTTGCCCTGACTAACCCAGATTCAACACCGCAATCACAATGTCTCGAATCTAAGACAACTTCCTCTAGTATAAATCAATTTTTTCTACATCAATTATGAATGCAAGAGTTGTCAATGTAAAGAAACAATTATATGCGCAAGGAAATGTTGGAACACTACCTAGTTGATTATATATACTTTTCTATAAAACTTTTATTCAGCTTTAAACTAAACAGAACAGAATCAAACAAATTTATAGTGTTAAGGGCAAAATAAAATTACATGACAATGATGATAATAATGACAGTTCATAGGAAAAAATGTACCTTAAAAGACAAAAGAGATGAATCACCAGCATTAAGTCCATGAAATCCAATGTCATATGATATGCTCCCATCAGCCTTGAAGAGTCCAAAATTCCTCTCAGAAGTTGGCCCGGGCTTCTGATACTCATTGAAAACAGCAAAAATGTATGCCTTCACGACATTTTTGGGCCGGTGCGGGGTTCCTTTCCTCTTAGCAAGCCTTTTACGTAGGTTATAGTTATACGTCCTGGCATTACTCACAGTCGCTGCAGCTTCATTTTCGTCTCCCTTTGATGCCCACCCAGTCTCAGTAACTATGACTTCCATTTTATTAAATCCTGCATCTTCCAAAGCAGCATAAGCCGCATCAATCTGCGCATCAAGCATGTTATCGTAATGCAGACGATACTTTGGGTCATAAATTCCTTGTGTTGGCTGGAAAAGAGCATAATTTATATCAATATTCCCCGGATCACTCATGTAGGCCAAGAAAGGGTAAGCATTCAAACAGAAAGGAGATCCAATTTGGGTGAAGAACTCCAAAAGTGGCTTCATATACTGATTAACATTATCTTTGAATTTGCAAGAGGAGGGGGGATAGGAATTCTGAAAAACAGCGAAAGAGTGTGCAGTAGAAATCTCGATATGCTCATCCAGCTGAAGTTTTTTGGTAGCATTATATATATTTTTCGCAGCACCAAGAAGAACTCCCCACAAACTATAATCATTCCCACCCAAAACCTCATTACCTATTGCGATTCCACGGATTCGAGTGTCCGGAAGAAATGACTGTACATTGTCTTTCACCCAATTCAAAGCATGATCTGCATTAGAACTCATGTCTTGAAGTTGCCCATTTGTAACTCCGATTACAATGTCAAGCCCAGTGCCACTGAAGGCCTTGAGAACACTGTGATCAGCATCATAAATTCGAACATTCCTTATTTTCGCAGCTCTGAGAAGAGTAACAACCTTGTCCGGCGAGGGAATGTTATCGGCAATCCTCCCATAATTAATACCATAAGTTCCAGTAAATGCTTGCACATTATAAGGTGCTGGAAACACACAGAAGACGATTCTGTTAACATATGGAGATCACTGATATTTCATATATATCAGATGGCTTAAGACTATTAAGGAACCTAACATTTTAATATAAGCAACTTAGCAACTTGGGGATACACAGTACAGGCAATAGCTAACAATTTCACCCATTTGGCAATTTTAAAGCCCTAAAAGGAAAAGACTATCAGAACTTCAATGGATGAAATTCAAGAAATCATCAATTGTAAGAAAGACTATAAGCCTATAACTTCAAGAGGAAAGCAATTAAAAGAAAATCAAACATGCACATATATAGAAGAACATCCCCCAAGAAAAGGAAAAACACATTCATCTATGAGAAAAGGTCCGGAAATTAAATTGATTTAGAAAGCAACCAAGAAAGGGTCTTCAAATACGAAAACATAACACAGAAATAAATTTTACTACATACTAACAAAATCAAAAACACCCCATGACGAGACAAATCATAAGAATCGGCACATACAGCTTGAAAAACAAATAAAAATCAGCAAAACCCATTAAAGGAAGAGAGAAAGAAAGTACCAATTTGAGCGAAGAAGACAAACAAGAAAAGAAGCAAGGAGCCAAACAGGCGCAAACTTGTCATCGCCTGGGAGAGAAGAAAACAGTGACAAACGATGGAATTTCTCATCAGGAAGCGAATATAGGTAAGTGGGGTGGGCCAAAACCAAAAAAAGAAGGTCAAAATCAAGAATCGGAAACTGCTTCGCCTTCCATAGGCATGCCATAAGACGAAGATTCCCGTTTTTGAAAAAATAATAAACAAGAACTTTACTTCCTTCTTCGCATCCTCTGTTCAAACCCCAGCAGCATCATGAAAAGAAAAGAGCGATCTTTTCTTTCTGGGTTTATGCAAGAGACGATAGGGTCGGATCAGAGAGGGAAAAAGGTGAGAGCTTTAAGCGACGATTCAGTTGAATAAGTGTTGAAGGAGGTAAAAGGGAAGAAGGAATTGAGGGAGTGTTCACACTTTATAATAGCAGTTTCGTTTTTTTTTTTTTGTTTTAGTGATGCGTGGAATTTAGCAGTGTAGTGTCAGCCTCAACTTTTGGGGATTGATTGGTGAATGGTGGCTAAGCTTGCTAACCCAAATGGAAGTGTGACTATGAAATATGAATGTATATTTTAGCAAATTATTGGAATCACTTGCTGTTATTTTCATATGTACTATTACTACTTAGTACGAACCAGCACTAAACTTGCTCTTCACTCTTCTTTCTTGCTCTTTTCAATTTATAATCAAGTATCAACATCCTCTCTGAGATATAATTTTGGCAAAATTGAAGACTTTTTTTATTTTTTTTTGGGTTTCTCAAAGTATTCTAGTCCGATAGACTAAGGACTGATCCGTCGTGGATCTGTATTCCATTTAAGGGTCTGTTACTGGTCAATTGATTGTTACATATCCAAGGTAAAATTTGAACCTCGATACTTATTTAAGCAATTTAGTGAACTTGATCATTAGACCAATCAAACTTAGTTAAATTTTTTTTATTTAATTTGATCTTCTATGTTTTATTTGAATTAATTTGATATTTGATATTTATAGAATGATTTTGTTTCTATTTTATTATTAAAATTTATTACAACATTATCTAATTAGTTTTTCCTACTTCTTCTTCTTCCTTTTTTCGGCCGATAGTTTTTGCTTCTTCTTCTTCTTTATATATATATATATATATATATATATTTTCAAGTTTTAAATTATATTTTTTTATCTAACTATATTTATTAATCTTTTAATTATTATTAATATTTTGATATAAACTTTAATCTTTTTTTACAGGATATAAGACTCAAAAGTCAAAACGTAGGGTAACTTTTTCCCTCCATTTTCTACAATATTTTCTTATAATCAAATTTTACTGACAAAATTATTATCTACTTTTTCACAATAAAAATTTATTAAGATATTAGAATATGTAAGATGATTTTATTAAAATTTCATATAGTAGAAATGTTATGACAAAATTAAATATTTTAAAAGCACAAAAAATANAAAAAAAAAAAAAAACAAGAAGATAATTTTAAAATTATTTTATTTATTTAAACTTTATGTATGTATTTTTTAGTAGCAAGTACAGATATTTTATTTAGGTAACTGTGAGGACCTAGAGAGTCATGGTCCCCACACGACTTTTGAAAACTGTAACCTCCCTTCTCTATTTTTTTTTTCTTTCAGACAAAAAAGTTTCTCAAAATTTGAAATTATAATATTTTATTATCTACTTGAATTATTTTAAGAAATCAAAATAATGAACTGTTTGTTGAATTTTGCATTTAACATTCACGTAAATAATAAAAGTTAACTTAATCTAATTTATTAAAAAATTAATAAATTTTTTATCATTATAAAATTAGAACAAGCAGGAAACAATTGAAAAAAGAGAATAAGAAAAATAAACAAAAATATAATAATACAAAAAATATAATTATCAAACACTTAAAAACATTCAAATATCGCTGAAGAATTCAACAAGAATTCAAAAAAATAGTAAGTAAAAAAGAATGTGAGTGTAAACTGTAAAGACTCAATTATAAAGATATATTTTTAATAAATAAATAAATAAATATTTGAGATTATTGGACCAACAACCTCGCTTTACTTTAGGCCAAACCGTAACTGTTAATGACCGACTTATCTTGTATGCTGTCGTCTGTGGTCGGTGTAACAAAATGAAAAAGAAAAACAATATTTGCTTATTTTTTTGTGTAAATATTAATTCATGTGTTTTTTCTGGTCTTCTGTTTAATTATAGTTTGCAATTTTATTTCATATGTTTTTTAGTTAATTATATTTTTATTCTATTTTTTTAATATAAATTGAATTTTATTTTAATACTTAATGTTAGATTTTGGGACCCGTATACACTTAGGTAAGAGTTTGATTTGATTATAAGTTAACTGAATAAAATTTCAAAAAGAGGAAGAAAATAATACCGAATGATGTTATTACAACATGAAATTCACCACTTAAAAGAGAAGGAGGTGCATTATGTTTTGAGTTCTACATCAAACAATTTTATATTTTGAGTTCTCTCCTCATATAAATAGAAGTTCTTTTCACTATTTTTATTGCTCAGGCTCACTATGTACATGAGGAGAGAGTTCTCCTTTGAAATAACTCTTAATCACTAGTTTAATTTTATTTTCACTTCCTCATAGTTATTCATCGGCGATCAATTATGGATAACAATCTTATCTCGTGTGGATAAGACCCCTCACATAATGGATCAGAGGCACTAAGCGAGGCATCTATGTTAGTAATTTTTGTATTTATTTTCTTGGATTTATTTATTTACCATATTTTGATCCCGAGTCAGGTCTTGGTACACCATATTTCTTCATTAGTATTAGAGCCATGATTTTGCTAGTGCCTTGTTCTAAAGGCTATGATGAGCCAAAATTTGAAGATATTACTACTTAGTCATGGAATTGAAAATTTATTTCATTGAATTAGTCCACTCAAATGTGGATGGTACGACGAATGTGAGGGTTAATCGTATGCCTCCATTTCTATGAGTATTCTTTCTTTGATGAGTTATAGTTGAGTAAAAGGCCCGATTAGAGTATGTTGAGACTACATTTGGCAATTTCAACCCAAAACCGTTAAACCAACCTAACTAGACCATAACTCAATCATTTAATTGTTGAGTCATAATGGACTGAGTTAAGATTTGACCTACTAATTTAAGGGTTGACTCATTAGTATCACTTGAATTAGGAGTGAACAAAACCAGACCCACCCCACCAACCTAGCTCAGCCTGATGACTTTTTCGTTGTTGAGCCAAGTCTCTATTTAGGCCTAACCTATTGGACTTGGTCTGATTCGGCCCAATGGACTTAGTCCAGCTTGGCCCAGTGGACCCATTCCGGCTTGATCTAGCTTGGCTCAATGAAGCCAGTTCGACTTGCCCTAATAGACTTAATTTGACCTGGCTTAATGGACCCAATCTAGCTTGACACAATAGACCTAGTCCAGCTAAACCCGATGGATCTAGTCTAGCTCAACTCAATGGACTTGACCCAATTTTCATCTGGCCAATCATAGTAAATGATTAATAATTAATTTTAAAAAATAATTTAATTATTAAATAAATTAAATTAAATTAATATTTTTGAAAAAGGTTCATAAGTTGGATTGATTTTTATCTTTATTTTATGGGTCATAACTCATAAGCTACCTAGAACCCAATTAACAATTAATCATGAGTTATAAATGATTAATTGACCTATTTATGACCCAATCATTTATAACTCAACCCAATCCACTCAATTGCCTCTTCTAGCTAAGATCACAAGGGTGTGCAACTGATGAGCCCGTCGTTAGACTATCAAATTAATTAACTAAATTATGCAGCATAGCAGCATAACCTAGGTCGATTCACTTATGGGACTTCTTGAAAGAATTAATAATTATTTATGAAAGTAATTAAAATTGGATAAAAGCAGTAAAAGATATATGGGAGAAATGGTAAATAAGAACAAGAAAATAAAATAAAAGTAAATTAACAATAAAATAAAATAAGAGAAAAGAAAATAAGAAAATAAAATAAGAGAAAAGAAAATAAGAAAATAAAATAAAGTAGTCCTTCGGAGATATCTAATATCGGCCTTCCTAGCTTACAAATAAATATGGAGTTAATTATCTTAACAAACCATTATCCAATAATAGCCTTGAGACCTCAAGACTTAGATTATTAATTAATTAATTAATTCCTCGACCGAGAAAATTAAATAATTAAATCAATAATCTCATAAGTAAATGGTAACCCAAATATAAGAGATAGATCAGTCTAAAACTCAACCAAGTTTAGAAATAAATATTATCTCAATAATTATAAATAGTTGGACTCAACCAGAATACCAAATAAATATAATTAAAAGAAATAATTAAAATAAAGCACAATCAATTATACAAGAGTCTTTTAATTTACAAATAAGAAAATAATTACTCAACCGAGATAAATAAATTCTTAAAAGAAATTACAAAAGATAGATAGTAAACTTTCCTAGTAAAAGCACTAAGCTCGGGCCTCTAAAAGAATCTCCTCTAGACTGAAAATTAATCACTCATGGGAAGAATAATATCCCAAATGGGATAAAATACCCCCAAGAGGCTACACTACCCTAAAACTAGAGAGAAGTAAGAGAGAGAGGCGGAAAGAAGCGAAGAAAGGCGCTGAAGGTGTGTGGAATGAGCTGATTTCGCTGCCTATTTATAGGCAAATTTTTGTTGGTGCGCCACGGGGGCGCCACTGCGGCGCATTGTTTATTCCTTCACCTAACTTTCGCTGACGTAAGCGCTTGCGTTCGTTGCTTGTGCGCCATAGGATGCGCCACAACGGTATTTTGTGCGCCACGGAGTTGTTTTATGCGCCACGGAAGGATCATGCTCCACGAACACAAATATTTGCAGTTTTGGCCCTGGATTTCGATTCTGCTTTCCATTTTGGTCTGTTTTAATTGCGTTTCAGCCCAAATTTTCAGTTTTCTTTATTTCTTTGGTCCTTCCCTTATACTAAAACTCAAAATATTTCCTGAAAACACTTCACAAGGGTTTATAATTTCCCAATAAAAATATATTAACATAAAAACATGAAAAAAAAACACATTTTAGCCTAATTTATACACATTAGCACATGTAACCAATTTACTACATTTTAAGGCAAATTCACTAAATTATTATCATAAAACACCACAAAATGCCTTATAAAAACATAGTAAAATATGGCTCGATCAGTAACATACATGATCCTTCTTGTAAGCATGTGTAGATGGACTCTAGAGACAAGTAGTGTATCTTGATAAGATTTAGTCACTCAAAAGATATGTATTCACAACTTTGTCACATAGAATGAGAGTTTGTCCCTTCGGGGACATCCGATCAAATTGGAACATAGAATGAGAGTCTAAAGTTCAAAATAAAAAGTAAATTAATAATTTAATTTCAAAATCTTATATTTTTTTTTAAATTAATCACTAAAGAGTTTAAATTTTAAGATTAATCACTAAAAGATATAATTCCAATCTATTTGGTTTTTTTGGTTAGAAATACTAATTGAATTTATAATTCTAAATTTTATTAACGTTATATTTATTGTAAAATGTTAGAAGGTCTGTTAAATTTAAATTAATATTTATTATCCTTCAATGACTTGATAGAGATATCTATTATTTTTTAACAACAATTAATTTTCTCTAAAGTAAAATTCAAAATTTTTGCAAACTTCAAAGGAAAAAGTAAACTAAATCAAAGTTTTTAAAACACAAGAAAATGCCAAATCTTAAGTAGACTCGAGCTGTATAATATAACTTTTTACATGACACTGTTAAAGAACTAAATTTTAATTTAAATAACTATACATCAATATCAATCAACATTCTAAAATAACACACTTTTAATAATTTATTTCCTGAACTAGTGGAGTTCTCACGTAGTTAATTAACGAGCAAATGTGGAAGAGGGCAAAATGGTGATACCTTAATGTGGAAGCAGAAACTGCGAGTTAAAGATGAAAACTTAATACAGAAACAGACAATTTTTTTTTTCTAAAGAAAAATAAAGAAAATAGAAAAATGTAATACAGCAGTATAACATTACTTAATTGTCCCAACCAAACATACTAAGTTTTGTAGTAGCTGTTTTGCATGAAGAGAAAGTTAATTATAGAAGCCTTCCAAATTCAAATATTTTCTTAATTAACTTTATTATAGCTAGTTTAATTAATAACAAAAAAGAAAAGCTAAAAAGAATATTGGAGATTGAAAAGCAGTATGAACTAAGAAGAAATAGGCAAAGTTGAGACTGATTGGGCACTTTTAAAATTTGGGGTTGCATCCAATATAATACAAGACTTTACTTATCTACTTAAAAAAAAAACATTTTTACATGTTCTTTAATGCTTAATAGTTAAGGAGTATGATCACAAATTCATTATATATATATATATATATTATATCTTCCTAATGAGAAGGAGCTTGTGTTTGGTTATTAACACCAAAGGAATCTGCTTTCTACACCTTTTGTTTGCTATTTGTTAAATTCAGAAAGTAGTAAAAAAGCTCTTTTTCTAGGTGGCTTGTCTTTAGAGTTTAGACAACAATTTTCCTTTCAAATGTTACATTAATTTATAGTAGAAAACTCTTTAATCTTCAGGAATTACTAGAGGGACCCACATATGCATATATATATATATATATATATATATATATGTTTCAATTTCATAGAGGGAGACACAGAATATGGCCTCTGCTAATAATCCAAAGAAAACACGATTCTGGATCCGTTCACCATGGATGTGTGGGATGGCAACGGGTAGGGTGGGTCATTTTTTAACTTTTTGGGGTAGATGATGGAGCTATTTTCTAATATGATTGCAATATCTTTTTTTTTTTTCTCACATGTATCCTTTATTAGAGGTAATATTGTTTGGAGAGACTCTCATTGAATGTGAACACCTCTCTTAAGTTGAACTTAGTTCACTGCGTTATAGAAGATTAACTCCTTATGTTGGATTCAGCTTTACCTTTAAGTATCTTGAAAATGACTGGATCAGATTACAGAATCCAGCAACCTTATCCTCATAAAGTTCCAAAATTATGTCATGTCCTGTGAATTCTTTACATCCCAAAATTACAGAAAAAAAAAAGAAGAAAAAAATGGCAACAAATAAAGTTTCTCTCTAGTGCACAAGCCCCATACTTTTGCCATCCTCACTGATAATAGGCCCAATAATCAGCAGGTCCAAATGGCAAAGCGTGCCCTCGATCCAGCAGACTACAAGCCCACCAGGTAGATCGCATGGGCATGAACGCCCTATACCTCACCATCAGGTGTGAACGTCCACAATCACGAGGGTTGTGGGCGCCCACGCGTTAACAAATACGGAAATATTCCCTGAATCAGTCAAGAGCCAATTAAGGATCGGCCAAGATCCTCTGTCAATCAAGGCAGATCTCTCTGGATCCTTTCCCTTGATAACGCCTTGGCCATCAAGGCACCTTCCACAGAAAAGGAAATTACGTAAGAGCAAAGGATCACAATCAGATCGGCCAGGATCACAATCAAACATCCGGGCATTTATGGCAAGATCACAACTGATTGCCCTCTGCCAGTATAAAAGGTTAACCCTTCACACTGGAAAAAGGTACACTCTCTACTCAGTCAATCGAGATTATTGAGCTCATATCCCTTAAGAGTTGCCTCATNCTCATAAAGTTCCAAAATTATGTCATGTCTTGTGAATTCTTTACATCCCAAAATTACAGAAAAAAAAAAGAAGAAAAAAATGGCAACAAATAAAGTTTCTCTCTAGTGCACAAGCCCCATACTTTTGCCATCCTCACCAGCATCTTCTTCTTCTTCACCCTCTTGTGCCTACCCCATCAGATGCACTTTGAAGAGAAATAAATCAGATCTTTTGCAAATCAGTGAACCAGTAGGCACCACAATCTCCAGTTTTTCTGACCAAAAGAAGCCTATCAATCAGCCATTTTCACTAGCTTTGTGCTTTCATTATCTGGTAAGGCTTGCTTTGATGATGCTGATGCAGCCATACTTGAGGCAGACGATGATGAGGAGCTCTTGGAAAAAGTTAAGAGAGACAGAAAGAAGAGACTTGAGAAGCAAGGTGTGATTAGCTCATCTACTACAGAAACAAGTCCAATGATCCTCCCATAACCACAGGCATCACTTTTTTTTTTTCCTGATATTCCCTTTGTTTTTTGAGTAGATGATTGCTGAAATCCTCTTAACTTTTTTACCCAAAGGTGGATAGTATTAGTAGATTTTATAGTTTGGTTAGTCTTATCATGTAGTCTTTTCAAATTCTTTAGAATATAAATTTGAGAATCAGCATCAAAATTGAATAGAAGATTGACTTTGCAAAGGCTGTTCGTTTGTTCTCCACATCTGTTTAAGTTTGTTTGCAGCTTTGATAAACATAGTAAAAATTTAACTGAAAGAGTTTTTTTTTTGGTGCTGACTAATAAATATTCAGTTAAAATGCATAAAAATTTCTTGAACTTTTGTTACTGTACAAAAAACACTCTGAAATTTAACAAAATGTGTTTGTGCACAAAATCAAAAGTTGATGGAGTTTTATGTCATTTTTCAAAGTTCAGGGGGATTTTTTACACATTAACCAAAGTTCATGTAGCTTTTATATATTTTAGCCTAAAAACTCGGTCAACGAAGTATCATGAATTTCTCAACCACTGAAAATTGAAATACATATGCAGGGTATCTTCAGGATGTGGTGTACACTGTACAGGTTGAGCAAAACAATGACCTGTCTACTGCCAGTTCTGTTCTTGGGGAAACTATTAATACAGATTGGGTTCAAAAGGCCAATAAAGCCTTAGACAGGGTCATTCTGACATCCAAAATGACAGCATTCATGAGGGGATATGAGAAATGGACAAGAAAAATATCATTTAATCTTCATTTGAAAGTTAATGTCGATTTCATGATAGATATATCTGTTTTTCTTTCTTTCTTTTTTCAGTCTCTGAAAGTTTAGTTTATACTAAAGAGAAGGCTGAGGTGGACACATTCACTTCTTCACTAGCTTTATTGATTTCATCAGGTAGATAACAATAATCAAGTTCATATACAAACAAGAAAGAAAACACGTTGAAAAATATTGCCCACAGAGAAACTACAGAAGCCTGGTTTTCATTTTGTAGAGACCTTCCAGAAGTCTTTACTTATATTTATTTAGTAAGGACACTGACAATTTTAACTTCCTGACTTTACTTTCTTTTTTTGCAGTTGCAAGAAATGACATTGAGTCCTCCAAATTTGCCTTTGTCTCTTTCAGAAGTGGACCACCTTGACAGGATTGGCTGAGAATCTTAAGGGGCTTTGAGGGTCAGAACAGACGCCACGGAAAATTCTCATCATTTTTTAATCTTGAATAAATATGAAGAGATCCATCAATATTCCACTAAGTCACTCAAGTGACCTGGAGCCTTCCCTTCTTGACTTCAACTAGCAGCATTGATTCCTTGACATCAGAGCTGTAATTTCAGACTCAAATTCAGAGCTACGGTCATCAACAGCTACACCAGAAAATGGAATTTCGACTTTTGAAAATTTGATAAAATGCATGTTAACTTTGTTCATAAAAAGGTACACAAATATCCACTAAATAAACCAACAAAATCTAGCAGTAAGGAGATAACTAAATTCTTTATTAATAAGGACAAAACCTACTTTGATAATTTGCACGTTTCGAGATGAATAATTTCTGACTGTCAACTGAGAGATACCATCTGATTCTTACAAGAAAATATCCACTGAATGGAGCCCTTCCCTGCATCTGTACTGTAGGGAAGTAGTTGTAATTAATATTAGTTCATAGGGGGTGTCCAACACAATCAGATTGTGAAACACACGCAGAACATGATAATCTGGAATTTTGGAAGTAAACGGAATATTTAGGATACTACATGATGACAGGTCAATATCATATTACATGTAAGGTACAACAACATAATGTTACAAAGGTAACTGGACGCTACACATCTCTCCAATACACATAGAAGGATGGTACATTTATATGCCTACTCCATAAATGTATATAGTTATTTCAATGAACAGTCAGATAAATAACAACAACAATAATAGCTACAGTCATCTTAAGACAGGACTCAAGGTGTCAGAATGAAAGGGAAAGAAGCCAAGAGCTTTTTGACTTATTCGTTATTCCCACGATTGCCATTATCAGTGACCTCTGCTTCAGCCTTCTTGCTTATCTCGTTTACTTTATTATGTTCTTCATTGTCCACTTCTATTCCTTCTTTTCCCTTGGTTTCTCCTTCAGATTCACCAAAAATTCTGCTGGGTTCATCTTTATTCTCTCCTTCAACCTCAACCTTGTTCTCAACAGAATTAGCTGCTTCCACTTTCTCCAGATCTTTCTTTATCTCATCTTGTGGTTGTTCAATCTTATCTTCAAATTTTGCAGCCTCACTCTTCTCATCTTTATTCTCAGAAAATTCAGAACCCTCAGTTTCTTTGCCATCGAGTTTTTCTTTCAGCCCGTGCAGCTCTCCGTCAGTAGTCTTGGGTTTGTCCTCATCACCCAGTCTGTTAACATGTTCTTCAGCTTTTTCTTCCACAGGATGAGAGGATTCGTCTTTGATTTCTCCCTCCACTTTATTTCCATCTCGGTTTTCATTCACAACATTCTTTTCCACCTCAGTGTCTTTATCATCCTTTGTCTCATCCGCCTCCTGCATGTGCACATCTGTTGTCTCCTTTTTCTCTTCCTGGGAGGCATCCTTCTTTGAAGCTGGTGACTTTTTGCCCCGTTTCTTTGGGGGTTCACTTTCTGGTGGAGAAACCACCTTGGCTTTCTCACTAATTCTTGCCGATCTTCTCGGGGTCTCACCAGTACCCCAATCAAATTCTGATACAGCCGGACCACCAGGGTGTGCTTTCAAATACTGTTCCAGCTGCTTCTTGTTAGTAATCTCCTCTCCAGTTGGTGCCGTAAATACAATCTCATTTTTCTTTGGTGTCCCAGCCTTTTTTGGGAAGAACTGCAAAAAATCACAAATGATTTATATAAGTAATCCAATATACAAAATTTCAAAAGACGCTAGATCAGTTTGGAGGTGCCTTCTCCAAAGGGTTTCTATAAACAGAACAATCTGCTGCTCAAAATCTAAATGATATTCATCTCTCATTTCTTTCTTTCTCCAATTCAGGATATATAATTATTCCTATTAATGAGGCAAAATGATTCTTACAGTGACAAGGAACAAGACTATTCAAATATCATTGGCTATTACAATCTAGTAAATTTGGTATATAAATTAAGGAAAAAAGGTAACATGGCATCAAATTAACCTTGTCTAGTCAGAAGGCTTTCCTTTCCCTGTGTATTCCTTCCATTCAGGCTATACTTAGGAAAGTTGAAAGTCCATGAAATGGTGAGGAAAAAAAACAAAAATGAAAAGACAAGCATTATAGTTAACTGCAACATAAGATCAAGGGCCCATACAGTGCCCAAAAAAATCAGCACACACAATATGGTCTGATTATGAACCATTTACCACTCGAGAAATGCTGCAGCAGAAATCAAACAACGTCGTGCAAAGAAAGGATCGAGAATTGACCTCAAGAAGTATCATACTGTTATCACAAGGTCTTTCTCATGTGAACAAAAGGAGGCAAAAGACAAATTTAAAATGTTTAATCTTAATAATCATCACAGAATGTAGAAGATTAAAAATAAATGTTTGTGAATATGCAATTGATTGAAATACTGTGACTTTTGCCATTCAAAAAGCATACATTTCAGTTAAAAGTCCTGAAGTAGCAAAGCTTTGGGTAAAAATAACACTTGGTGTGATTATTGTGCTTAAATAGTTTTCAAGCTTTTTCAAACCAAAACCTGGAACTATATGAAAAATTGAAAAACCCCATGAGAGCAATATATTTTTCCTTCTACTCCGAGTGTAACTTTGTAATGTGTACAAAATTAGAGAAAAATTAAAGGCACAACGTTAAGATAAGAAAACAAGGTCTTGTTAGAAAAAGTACTAAAAACAAATGACAAAGCCTAATAACTCACATGGTACCAATTTCAGTCTTCAAGATTGCAGTATGCTTGATGACCACAGGGTTAGAACCTGCATGCCCATTCCCTCTACCTACTACCAGGGTATACAACTTCTTTTATAACCAAAAAAATAAGAACACAATAAGACTTGAGTGTTTTTCCTCACGTTTCCAGAAAGGGGTTTATGGCCTATTTGGCCTGGCTACTAGGATGGAAGAAGTTGCTCCCCAAAGCAAAAAGCCTTATTTTGAGAAAAAGAGGTGTTTGATCAAGCTTTTTGAGGAAAAAAGGAAAAAGAAGCAACTTTTGAAAGGTAACAGAAAAGAAATATATATGCTAATAGAAATAAGCAGAAAATTCGAGTCACTCCTAAGAAGTAGAAGCATAAAATTAAACTTTTATCTTTCCAGACAAGTCTCATGATTCAAAATCGTTAATTACTTACCTCTTTTGATCTACCCTTTTAATTACCCCTTACCTTTGACAGTAAAACACACTTTTTGGAAAGGTTTGCTGAACAAAATAATATTGATAAAAACAGTCCAAACATACGTACTTCCATCCCATTGTTCTTCTAAATGTTTTTGGGTTCAAATAGAGTATCATAAGAAGTTCTTATGATACTCTATTTGAACCCCAAAAAAAAACCGTTTAAAAAAACTGTAGAAATCCATAACAATTCATGCAGGCTCTTCTTCACAATAATTCGAAGTTAAGAGGCAAAAGTAATATAAAAGTTTTCATGTTAAATGCCAGAAACTGATTCTACATAGTATTTTATGAAGAAGCTATTTACGACATATTTGATAAATATTTTCTAGTAAAATCAGATTAGTCTCCACACTCAAAGTTCAGAGGAGGCATAAAATCACAGTTAAGCTAAACTCATTGTAGTACAAAAGTTACACCACTTTAGGGAATACTAAACAAGATTCTCAAGCTCTTCTCAATCTTGGACTTACTAATTAGACTAAGCCTGGAGACCAACCTCACCATCTTAAAGGGCAGCGCTACTGTAACAAACAGAATCATTGAAATGTTCAGTCTAAGAAAATAATTAATTCATAAAAAATATTCAATTCAATGAACGACTTTATGCCTCTGATTTTTTTTATTTGTTTACTCGTTTTTGAGATCAGTGCAATAAAGAAAATCAGACAACTGGTTGGCCACTTTCTTAGGCTAGCAAAACATTTCAACAACTTTGCTTCTTTCTCCTTTTTCATTAAAGGGAAGAAATAAGTGATTATAAATTCTACTTGTACTACAAACGTAAAAACTCAGCAGTGGTCCTCCAAATGGCTAATTGTAAAAGATTTCTCAGCAAATTCAGAATGAAATTTTCCTCACAGGTAATTAAATTAACTTTACAACTAAAAAGAAATATTTTAGCATCATCTATCATTGTGAAAATGAAATTTGTTTAAAAATAACAGCAAAATTTAGGCTTATCACTAGAACAAACTGAAGAGCATATCCCACCAGCAACAATAGAAATCAATACCCTGCCATTTATACACATAGATCGCCAATATCTGAGCATCTATGCTTGATAATGTTTCAGTGTCCAAGTGCAATAAGAATATCTATAACAAACGTAGAACAATCAAATCCTATCAATAATTTCAATTTTACCATTAAGTGGAGCATCACAGTAAGAGTTTTTGGAAAAGTAAGCCAGAATATAATTATGCAGTTTTATCCACAACAATGCAGTCATATATGAAGATGAACTTCTTTAGTGTAATCAATTGGAAACTATTCTACTACAATAATGAAATAAACCTAAGTTTCAACACAAGCATACAGCAAATAATAGAGTAACCCTTCCACTGGGAACTAGAACTGGAATCAACCATCTCTTACAAAATTTTACCTATTCAGGAAAGCGACAATTATAAAGGTGTCCAGTAAAAGATTGCGAAAGTGTAGTAGTAAACGAGTCAAATGGAAAAAATGCACAATACCCAGTGTGAATTCATAGCTCGAAAACCCTAAAGCTTGAATGTAAAAATCGAAGCATAATGTAGACAATTCAAAACGAACTAAGCAAGTGAGAGAAAATACCCTAGCTAAGTATACAATGAGCACAGCATCAAATTACGACCTAATTTTACAAAATTGAGATAAACCCAGATCGCAATTCAACCAAAAAGCAAGCCCCACAGCAAAATTCGAACAAATTCTACTAACACGAAATCGAGACAAGGAAGTAAGGAACTAGAGAGAGAGAGAGAGAGAGAGAGAGAGAATTAGAAGTGCACCTTCTTGTTCCAACCAGGAGGAGCGGGAAGTTCGACGGAGACAGCTTCCTCCTTGGCAAAATCTTCCTTGTGCACAGGGCTCGCCATTATTCACCTACAAATCCAGACGCAAAAATTTCACAAAACTTGGGAAACTTGGAAAATTCTAAAAAAACCCCATTTGAAATGATAAAATAGGGAAGGTGGGTAGAGAGAAAGACACTTGCTTTTTTTTCTTTCGGGTTTTTTTTGGGAGGAGAAAGATGGAAGGAAGGATGAAGAAAACAATAAATAAGAAAGAGAGAAGAGAGAAGAGAGAAGAATAGTGCAGAGTGTTGGAAATAGGGACACGTTGTGGAATCACACACGAATGTGTTACTCTCACAAAAGCTTCGCTTCCTTTTGTGTGTTCTTTTCTTCGCTTAGGAGACCTCTTTTCTAGAATTTTTCTTTTTCATTTCATCACATTTCTTTTATTTTCTATTGATAT
>QANZ01036886.1:0-20648 GCA_003254925.1 Chamaecrista fasciculata | reverse complement strand
TATATGTGTGTGTGTGTGAAGAGTTGAAAAGAGGAGAAGGAAAAAAAACAGAGAGGGGATAGAGGGTGAGACCGAGAAAGAAATAGAGAGAAAACCATGTTAGATGTGTGTGTATAGACACTTATAACCCATGTTAGATATGTGTGTGTATGATGTATAGACACTTATGACCCATGTATAGACACTTCTTTTGATGTGTGTGTATGATGTATAGACACTTATGACCCATGTTAGACATGGTTCTGGTTTATCCATATCTGTGTTAAATCCTGACTTTGTCCTTGCTTCTTGGGTTCTTAGTTTAGATTTATCTACAGAAAGTGACTTTCAGTATGGTTTATAGATGTAGCCTTAGTATGTTCATCTCAAGGTTGCAAGTAATGACAGAAAACCAAGTTTTAGACATAGATTGCTGCTTGTCAAATTTTTGTTTTAGTCCCTGCTGTGAAATTTCTGTTTCAGTCCTTCTGTTTTGGTCCCTGTTAAAATACTGTTTTGATGCCTATTAAAGTTCTGTTTTAGTCCCTGCTGTGAAATTTCTGTTTCAGTCCTTCTGTTTTGGTCCCTGTTAAAATTCTGTTTTGATGCCTATTAAAGTTTTGTTTTAGTCCCTGCTGTGAAATTTCTGTTTCAGTCCTGTTTTGGTCCCTGTTAAAATTCTGTTTTGATGCCTATTAAAGTTCTGTTTTGGTCCCTGCTCTTATTTACATTCCAATCCTTGTGTGTGTGTGTTAAGTTTTGTTTAATTTGATTTAAAGTAAAAAAGAGAAGTGAATAACTAAATAGAGGCAAATGTCAAATTTTGATTTGTATTTGTTTATTAGGTTGGAGTGTTGTATTTGAAATGTAAGAGTTCAGTTTATACACTATGGCTGGTGTTGAAAAGGGGTTTATGTTGCCCAAGTGGTTATGTTATCATAACTAAATAGAGGCAAATGTCAAATTTGTCCCATTTGAGTCCTTCTTTTCAAATATAGATAGTTATCATAATATTCTCTCTCTGTGCTTCAATTATTGAATGTTGTTGAGGTTGGTATTATTACTCTCTTTCTCTTTTAAAGTATTTAAGCTTGAGTTATGATAAGCATTTCATTTTATCATCTTGAGACATATATAATATATCATTTGGTTTGAATAGGGGCTAATATAAAGGGAGTTGGCTAAAATGGATCAACGTATACAAATGGCTCTAAAGATTTATCATGCCTAATTCAAAGCTTTGAAGTCAAGCATAAATGGGCATCCTACTCCTATTAATCCAAATGATGAAGACCAACAAGACATTGATGATGAAGATGATTGAGGGAATGATATTTTTTATCATTTTTAGTTAGCATCAAACTACTTTTTGGATATAGGCTTTATTTTTTTTATTTTGATTAGTCTCAAAGTTGCCCTTGATTCTGGTTGTATTATTCTTGTGTTAGAAACAAATTGCACCAAGAAAGAAAGGCATAGATTAATGTATTTGTGGAACTTTTTGGTTTTAATCTAAGTCCTCTTTTTAAGGAAAAAGGCATAATGTATTCAACTTTTGTTATTATTATATATATATATATGATTTTTTTATGTATTTTGTTTTTTATTGGTTGGTTAGAAAATAGCAAAATGGAAAGCAGAAAAATTCAAAAAAAAAAAAAGAAAAAAAATCATTTGTGACGGAATCTGTGACGGAATTTCTGACGGAAAAAATATGTGATGGATTTTCTGACGGAATAAAATTTGTGACGGAATCAATAAGAAAGGAGTTTTCTGACGGAATTACTATCTGTCACAAATTTCTGACGGAACGACCGTCAGAAATTCCGCCAGCAATTTCTGAGGGACGAATTCCGTCAAAAATTTGTGACGGAATATTCCGTCAGAAATCCGACGGAATTCAGTGACGGAATTGATTTTCCGTCAGAAAAAATTAGCGACCAAGCAAATTGTGACGGACTTAGTTCCGTCAGAAATTCCCTCACAAACCTTGATCAGTGACGGAATTTTTAATAATTCCGTCAGAAAATTCCGTCACAAATCGATGATTTTCTTGTAGTGATCTTGCGTTTTTTAGCAGGGGAATTAATTTCCTCATCAACAAGGTTTCTTTTCAGATTAACTTTTTACATCTCATGTACAAGCTCCACTTCATACCTATGTTTCTCACGAACAATAAGAGCCTTCCCATCAACATGTACCTCATCATCAACTGGGAATTCCACAAAATAATGGGCTTGCATACCTTTACTAACTTTAAACTTTCTATGCTTAACACGGTTACCAACCTTCGATAGCATATCATCATCAGCCCCAACGTTGCCTTGACCCAAGAGAGAAGCACATTTTGACAGGCTCTTATCACTTCCCTCAGCAGAACTATTGGCCCAAGATAAGTTTTGTTCATTGCTAACCTCCATAGTAGTGTCCAATGACATCAATTTCTGGCCCAGGCCCAAACTATCATCCTCCATAGATACATCACGTGTGAAATCGCCAGGTGCCCCTCGTGACGCATCCTCACTCGGGTATTCTCTCTCCTGTTTGCTTTCAACCATATTCCCAACAACCCTATGTGAAAATTCACCAAACTCGCACACGCGCCACCGTTCTGCCATTACTTCCTAGAGAAGGATCATCAGACTGCTACTCAAGAATCCCATCAAACACCTGAATAACCCTTGAAATTGGTCTCACCGGCGCTGTACCTAACTCAGCACCATACCTCAATTTTCCAGGATATAATCTAGACATCAAACGCTCATATCTGCACGATTTCAAGTCATGCCCAATTCTACCACAACTATAACAAAACTGCTGTAACTTTTCATATTTTACCGATATCCAGATTTTAGGCATCCCTCGCCTAGGGACCCAGAAACCTTCAACCAGCGGCTCCCTGACATCGATTCGGACCCTTACTCTAACAAAGCCCCTTGCCATACTAGAGAAACCCAACGGATCCTCCACTGCCATAACAGAACCAGCACGCACCCCCAATTTAACACAATTTTTCCTAGACATTCCTTCGCTTGGGAGACCATGAAATTGCAGCCAGAATGGGCAGAAGGTCAGAACAATGACATGTATAGGAGTAAGAGGAGTCCAAGTATCCAGAACAATAACATAGCCCATCACAGTCCGGGGGCTATCCCTTAAAATTCTATCAAGATCAATTGATTTTTCAAAACTGAAGAGCAATAAACCATCACCTACTTCATTGATAGAGAAATTACTTTTTGGATTCCAATTTCACAGGATAAGTGATCGGATCGTATTCCTATTGAGAGACTTCGCCTTTACGATTCTTCCAACCAAAGTCCCGCCATCCACCGACGATTGATCCACATCGTCCCAATCAAGCTCCACAGTGTCACCATCCATCTGTTGGGAAATCACAGAGGGAGCGCATCGGAAAAATTAAAAAAAAAAACTTTTAAAAATGTTAACTCTGTGCTATCCTTCCAGGATCCACTAACTATATTTATACTAGTATAGGAAGATGTATACCTAGGTTTCAATTGGTGGCTTTGAGTCAGCGAATTTGAGAAGCCCACTGCGAGTGTTCTTCCTCTACCGGTGATCCACACGAGCAGTTTGGCAGATGCCCAAGTGCTAGCCTCCTTCACTTCTTCCCAAGTGAATACGGGAACTCTATCTACTGATCTTGAATGATCAAGAACAATTCTTGATCCTCAAGAACAAGGTGGTGCAACTCACACACAAAAAACCCTAAAACTATAAGGTGCAAGTCGAACTTTCTCTCTCCAAGAAGAAAATCGACTTTCTCTCACAAGCTAGGGTTAGGCGAAAATTTTTTACTCTCAAAAATGAACTAGGCGACTTTGCCTTATGTGAGTGTATTTATAATTTCCTCATTCCTAAAATTAGGGAATTACTAATCTAATTAGTGAATCCCTAAAATCTTGATTATTATAATTTCATTAACATTAATATAATTTAGGGAATCCCTAAATCTTGATTTATAATATTATAATTCAAAACTTAGTAGGCAATTCGAATTTGAATTTCAAGATCAAATCTTGAAACCAAATCTTGATTGCTCAAACCCTATTGGTTGGAATGAGTCATGGGGGATTGATTTTATAATTAAAATATTACTCTAATATTTAAACCCTAAAATCGACTTGCATTATTTAAATTCAAAATGCAAGATCAAATCTTGCACTCCAAGATTCAAAGAATGCGCCACCCTCATGCATTTTTAAGGAATTTAATAAATCAAAATAACAACCCTAACTCTTAGGAAGTTATAACCAACTTATTTATTTCCTAACAATATTGAATTAAAATATTACCCTAATATCTTTAATTCAAACTTTGAATCTTGAAATCAAAATCAAATCTTGAATTCAAATTCAAATCTTGATTCTAATTAACAAAACATTTTCATTTATTAAAATTAATAAGTATTAGGCGCCACCTCACTCCCTTGTCCTCTAATATTAAAGAATTTAATAAATCAATAATCTCCTAACTTTTAAGAAGCTTATTTGATTTATTATTCCCTAATATTTTAAACAAGAATTTAATTGTAAATAGATTAATCAAATTAACTATTTAACAATTAATATATTTAAACTTGTCTAACAAATTTAAATATCATAAACGTAGATATTATTTAAGACAAGATTTCATGTCCTAAGACATTCAACTATGTCTTAAATTGTGTGACCAAAGTGACTCACGAATTAACCCTAATTCGTGTCCCAATACGAGATCTTGATCATGCTCGTGTGTGACCCAGCAGGCCTCACGGGAAGTTGGCAGCAAGTCATCTCTATGACTCACAAGTCGAGAGCGGACTCTAGCAAGCCATCACGACTACCCAAAACACGTGAGTTATCGTTTTAACAAAACCGATTTAACCTACTGTCGCACGATATTCTGGTCATGGATTAGGCACGGGAAAGTCATCCATAATCCAAACCATAACTTTCTTGATTCCTTGAGTTAGTCCCATTTCCCTGTGTGGCCACACATTCCTTGGAAAGACTCATCGAGGGCGCCAGTTAAATATCTCTCATCTTTAATGAGGGACAAAATTCCATCTTGGTCAACCACATTCCTCAGCACGGTAAACAACTAAACCTGTACCTAGCCTGTATGGCTACCCTGCTACGGGCAACGTTGGACTAGGCCAAAGTTTAGTATCTACAACGCCGGAATAATCAAGACCTCAGGTCTAAGGGCATCGTGACAGGTGTACAGGAGAGGCTAGCTCATGACTAAACCCATGCACGACTCTCTGGGTCGGTCCAACAACTTGTAAACCTTTACTCATTGCACCATGACTCTCGTGAAGCATCTTTATGCGTGTATCTCCATACACCGAAGTCATGCTGGTCTTAGTTCATTCACATTCCCACATGAATAATCGACCAGGGACAGTTTTAGAATAATTATCGTATAATTAGTCAGGGATTGTTATCACAGTAAACATGTTAATAATATGATAACGACATAATTTATCATCCATAAATTAATCAAAACATATGTTCATACATATAAAATGATTGGCCCTAGGGCAGAATCTCCAACACCATCATCGAAGTATCATCCGTAGATGCCATAGCCAAAACAAAGCAGCAAGAAAACAGAAAACCCGAAGAGGAAGACCTTCACCGAAGGTGAAGAAAACCCGATCAGATCTCAACCTCGAGGAAAAATGCCGAAACGCTCACACTCACCCGGGAAAGCAAAGAAAACGAAGAGAAGAGAGGAAGAGTAAAGGAAGAGAAGCCTGGAGGGTTTTTTCTCTCACTAGGGAGAGGGTTTTTTCTCTCACTAGGGAGAGTTTTCAAAAATTCTCTCCAAGTCCAAGTTTGATGATTTGGTGATGGGTGTGTGCGAAATCATTGTTTGCCAGAGCATGGATGAAAAATGCGAGGGCGATATACATTGATAAATATAATATTTTATTGAGTAAACTAACAATTTGGTCCCTAAAAGATCATTGAGCTGACAACTCGGTCTCTTAAAGATTAAAATATACAATTTAGTCCCTTAAAGGTCAAAACGGTGTATTTTTTAGTCCCTAAAAGATTAAAACAGTATACTATTTAGTCCATGAAAATGACTAATTAGTATATTATTTTGATCTTTCAGGGACTAAATTGTATATTTCGATCTTTCAGGGACCGATTTGTCACCTCAATGATCTTTCAGGGACCAAATTGTTGATTTACTATATTTTATTTTTATTATCTTGCTTGCAAGGTTCAAAGATGCTGGTCAAATATTCAACAGAATCTCTTGTGAAGATTTCAATGCCAATTGTTTTTTTAATGAAAATATATAGCTCATCAGTAGATGGCTTAAGCTTATTATGATAAATTCAAATTTTAGCCAAAATCTCAACTTAATCCATGTATATTTGTCTATAGGATTTATCTACCATGTGTTTCGTCATATATATATATATATATATTTATCTCGTTCCAAAGCTTTTCTATAGCTTTTCCATCAGCTTATTCAACATAATTATCCACCTTTCAGCACCAACAACAATTAATTAGTCATTTATAATAACGGTTACTTAACCACTAACTCTAACTTGAGGGATAAATATATGACCAAATATTTCCCCAGCTTTTGCAGCTTATATAATCCAGCTTCAAAGTTTTGATCCTTGTTCAAGTTTGTTTGATAAAGTGTTGAACTTATACATGCGAGTTTAGCTGTAGAAGATGTTATTTGATCAAAATGTCTAAAAATTATGTACAGATCAGAACACATCTTATCCATATATACAATGTCATAAGGTATTCTAATCAGCGTGGCAAATTGCGGACCGCATCACAAAATGCGGCCGCAATATTGCGGTTGCGGCCAGTACCGCAACCGCATCACCCCGCAATTGCGGGGTGCTTAAAAATCACACCGTAACGCCGCATCGTAACGGCGTTGCGGTCGCAACGGAACGGTGTTGCGGCTGAAACACCGTTCCGTTGCACTTTTTTCAAGAAAAAGCAAAGAAAAAGGACGAAATACTCAGAGATTCCATTCAGAAATTTAACAGGCAACAGAGATGGACTAGAAATCACACTTTCTTCATATTTTCAAAACACAATCAGAGAAATCTCTTGAAAAAAAACTCCAGCCATCTCTCTTGAAAAAAAAAACCCAGATCCAGATCTAGAATACAGATCTTCAGCATCCTCAGTCGCGTTTTTGGAGTGGAAAAGCTGAAAAGGTATGAATCTAACCTTAAACCTTCATTTTATTTCTTGTTTTCCCGAGCCGGCGAGCCCTGAAACTGAAACTTTGAGTCTCTGTTCTGTAATCTGTGCTTCTGTTCATCTTCATCGGTTCATGATTCATCCATGAAAGCTTGTGTTTGTGAGTTGTGACTTGTGTTTGTGGAGTGGTTCTCGCCTGATAGACCAGTAAATGGGAGTTGTGTTTGTGGCGAGAAACAGAGAAAGAAAGTAAGAAAATGGGAATTTGGGGAACTGAGAAGAAAATGGGAAAAAGAATGGAACTTGGATAGTTGGACTAGGATAGCCGAATGATGGGGTGGGGATTTGGGGATTTTAATTTTTTAATTTTATTGTAATATTATAATTATATAAAAATTAATATTGTTGGAACATGGATAGTTTTTTTTTTTGGCCAGAATGGAACTTGGATAGTTGGATTAGGATAGTTGCATAGTTGGGAGTTGGGACTTGGGATGTGTGATGGTTTTTTATTTCCTTTATACCCCCTGTTTTTCTGCTACTGTTTATGGTTTTCATTTTTATCACCTTGTGCTCGTCGGTTCCTTTTCTCTTCGTGTTAAAAAAGTTCTTTTTTGTCCTTCTTCGTGCTATGGACCCCTTCATGCGTGATCCACGTTGGCCTGATCCTTCCTCATCTTCCTCTTCCTCCCATGAGGAATCTTCTGATTCGGCAGATGCTTCTCTGGGCGCAGATCCGGACTTCTTTATTCCACGACAGGGTCCACACATTGCTTTCACGAGTGACTTTTTGGCCACTCAGCGAGAGTTTTGGAACATGTGCTTGGTTGGTGTCCTCATTGATGAGGCTTCCATTTCGTCTGCATGCATGGATTCTATTATCCAAAATGCTTGGAATCTTCAGAGTCATGTTTCGGTTGTGGGCCAAGCATACCAGTGTTTTTTCTTCAAGTTTGACAATATTGCTGACATGAAAGTCCTGAAAGACAACAGTCCAGTGGCTGTCAAGAACAAGCTTTTGGTCCTGGACTCGTGGACCCCTAATATGGACTACGAGCACTTTTCGGTGGAGAGCTTTCCTATCTGGGTGCAGGTTTGGGGTCTTCCCCTTGAGTATCTTTCAGAGAGTACTGCCATCGTTCTCGGGTCACTCATCGGACCGGTTCACGCCGTTGACTTCCAAGATCAAGGTATACGCAACTTACGATACTTGCGTGTTCGAGTGCAAGTTTCGGTCAAGCAGCCTTTGATGATGGGCTTTTACCTTAGTCTTGACAATGGAGTCACCGTTTGGGTCCAGTTCCGTTACGAACGCATATTTCGTATTTGCCACAAGTGTGGTTGCATTGGACACATTCGGCGAGACTGCCGGAAAGGAGAGACCGAGATTCAGCAAGCGGTGACCTTGCATACGGAAGAGATTAAGCGTCGTCATCGATGTCCAGATTTTTTCAATTTTTCGTATCCTCTGTTTGTCTCACAGGCGGCGGCTTTCTGTGACTCAAGGAGCCGTCGGACTACCAGGTTCTCCTTTAGTCATTTTTCCGTTGACGGCCCTGTTTACACCTTGCATGATCATCATCTCCTACAGTTCCGCCGTACTGGGAACGCCTCTGCTGCCCCGGTTGTTCCCACTAACATCATCCGAGTTACGGACATTTCATCGTCTTCTAGTTCGTCTTCAGAGGACCCTTCTAAGGATCCTATGGTTTCTGCTGATGATCCTACTCCCATGGAGGTGCTGCCGCCGTTCGTCCCCCTTCCCCTCTTTCTTCTCAGGGGTCGAGGGATGTTTCTCCAGCTGGAATTCCCCACTATTCACCACTGCCCGAGGAGGACCATGGCGGAGAGGAGGCCACTGTTCAGAATGAGGGCTTGGTGTCGCAGGGAGATACCGTTTGGGTTGACGTGGAAGGCAGCCACAGCGACACAGCGCAGTTCCCGACTCCCACTGCTGACGAGGTAACTGAACAGCCTCAGCAGGTGAATCCGCCGAACAATCTTTGGAATGACTTGGATTTGCCTTATTTTCCTCCACTTGGCATGCATGCAAAATCCATCTTGGAAGCGGGTAAGGAGCGTGACTTTTTGAATTCTTTAAATTTCAATGAGATTTTCTTACGGGCCCCACCAGTTCTTTTACAAGGATTAAGTGAGGAATCCAGCGCTGACATATTTCCAACCCAAGAGAATTTGTGGCAAGCACTAAAGGAATTCCTACGTGGCGATTATGGCAACTTTGTTCATGGTAATTGGGCCCAGGCCCAGTTTCAACAAGATCATTTTGACACTTTTTATGCCTGGCTTCTCTCTCATTCCACTTCCTTTAATGGGTTGGGCTTACTCACACTATATCAACCCAATGGCTCCTTTGAATGGGAATTGCTGAGCAAGGCGCCTTGTAATAGGCCCAAACTTACATTTTTTCAGAATGCCTTACTCTACAAACATGGGCTGGATGGGCCTTTCCTTTATTCTCCCATAAACTGGTTTTACTCTTGGATGTGGTTTAAATATGCTTTCTTTAACTGGATGCTTTCTCATCGGGTTGGGGCCAATAGTACATATGGCTTCTACACCCCCTTTGCTGGACCTCCCTACCCATTCATTCCTTTTCCGGCCCGTGTCCCCAAACGGAAGCGTGTGAATAGCTTTGAAGACCTGCTCTCCCCACTTGGTTTCAAGCGTCGTTGTCGTTGCATCACCGTCACATCCCAAGCTGGTGGCTTCTCGGAGGTTGTGCCCCAACAGCCTCCGCGGGAGCCATGATTCTATTAAGTTGGAACTGCCAGGGTTTCCGGAAAGCCTCGGCAGTTCAGCGCCTCCGGCGAATGGTTAAGGAATACTCGCCGGATTGTATATATCTGTGTGAAACTATGGTTCCGCTGTCCTATTCCTCGGCTATTTTACTTTCACTTGGTTTTCCTCACAGCATCGGTTACGGTCCGGATCGAAGGAAAGGGGGTCTTGTTTTTGCTTGGCGAGACCCGTTTTCGGTTTCTCTGGTTGCGGACTCTCCTTTTTGGCTTCACCTGGAGGTTACTATACCACATGTCTCCTCCTGTCTATTCACTGCAATCTATGGCCCCCCGGCTACTTCAGACAGACATATACTCTGGGATTTTGTGCGTGAAGTGGGGCAAAATATCAACTTGCCTTGGCTTTTTGTTCGGAGATTTCAATCAAGTCCTTTCGAGTCATGATAAATTTAGTACAACCTCTTGCTTGCCAGGAGCTTCTCATTTCAAAGATTTGGTGGATCATCTGGGCCTTGTTGACCTGGGAGTCGAAGGTAATTGGTTCACGTGGCATAACAATCAGCAGGACTCCATGGCGGTTTGGGAAAGACTCGACCGTGTTTTTGGTACGGACTTGTGGATTCGGATGTTCCCTAATTCCAATGTAAAAGCTCTGCCCTTGTTTGGGTCTGACCATAGTCCGCTTATCTTTAATAGTGATGTTTGTATTCCTTTTCGAGCTAGACCTTTTCGGTTTGAAGCCATGTGGCTCATCAAGAATCTTTGTGATCCTGTTGTAACCGATGCTTGGAATATTAATATTAGTGGTTCTTCTGCGTACTCCCTTGTTTCTAAATTTAAAAACACTTCCGTCAACTTGTCTCGTTGGAACAAGAACACTTTCGGGCATGTTCAGAATGAGATTTTGATGCTTTAGGCACAACTCTCAGAGCTGTAGGCAAAAATAGGTTCTTCATTCCCTACCACTGACCTTATCTCCTCGGAGAAATCGATCAGAGCACGTTTGGAGTTCCTATTAGATTGTGAAGAAACATTGTGGGCCCAGAAGGCTCGTCAAATGTGGCTAGTCCAGGGGGATCGAAATACCCGTTACTTCCATGCAGTGGTTAACAAGCGCAGGATACAGAATCGCATCACTCAGATACGGAATGATTCTGGTACGTGGGTGTCTGATTATCCGCAGATTGAGAACATGGCTGTGTCTTATTTTACTAACATTTACACAAGGGAGCAGGATTTATCTATCCCTGAGATTGTGTCAAAATTACATCCACTCCAACTTCCCACCTTGTCATCGGATGATCTGAGTTGGCTTGCCACACCTTTTACCCAACAAGATATCGACCTCGCTGTTGCGCAGATCAGGAGTGATAAAGCGCCTGGTCTGGATGGTTTCCCGGCTTTGTTCTTCCAGCACTATTGGGATCTGGTGAAGACTGATGTTTCTCAGGCGGTTTTCTCTTTCCTCTCTAGGGGATACATGCTTAAGGAACTCAACCGGACTCTCATCACCCTCATACCTAAACTTCCAGTTCCCAATACCTTCAAGGACTTTAGGCCTATTGGTCTCTGCAACACGGTGTATAAAATCATTTCTAAATGTCTAGTTAATCGGCTCCGTCCACTTATGGATAAGCTCATTACTCCCTTTCAAAATGGCTTTGTGAAGGGTCGCTCTATTACTGACAACCTCATTCTGGTTTCGGAGTTGATGACTTTCATCCAGAAAAATAAAAAGCGTAAGCGACACTGGTGTGCTCTTAAATTGGATATTGCTAAGGCCTATGATAAGATTTCTTGGAACTTCCTGGAGGCTGTCCTTATCCAGATGCATTTTCCCAACCACTGGGTTACCTTGTTGATGAATACGGTCCGTTCGGTATCTTATACTCCTTGCTTAATGGCCAAATGGCAGGATCGTTCTCTCCTCAATGTGGCGTTCGTCAAGGAGATCCTTTGTCTCCCTATCTTTTTATCATAGCAGCTAATGTTCTGTCTTGTATGCTCTTGCGTCTGGAGCACACTAAGCAAATTAAAGGCATTTCTTTTGGCTCTAGATGCCCTCAAATCACTCACCTCATGTATGCGGATGACATTGTACTCTTTTTTCAACCCACCACCTCCTCATGTAAAGTGATAGCTGAGACCTTGAACCTGTATGCTAGTTTGGCAGGGCAGGAAGTCAATAGATCCAAATCGAAAATTGTTTTCTCTCCGGGGGTCCCTCGCTTGCACAAGAAGTTGTTGGCTTCCACCTTTGGCATCTCTTACTCGCCTTCTCTAGGAAAATATCTGGGTGCTACTCTGGATCATCATACCACTACTGTGGATCTTTTTAAGGATCTTCTTGACCGTTTTGCTTCAAAACTTTCAGGATGGAAATCAAAACTCCTCTCCCAAGCTGGACGTCTCACTTTGGCTTCTTCAGTTCTGCAGAGTCTTCCCCTTTATCAGATGTCTATCTTCAAATTTCCGAAGTATATGGCCCGGAAATTTGACTCGACTGTGGCCAATTTTTTCTGGGGATATCGACGAGATAAACCAGCAATGCATCTCTCGGCTTTTGCGAACCTGGCTCGCCCAAAAAAGCAGGGTGGTTTAGGTTTGAGAAGATTTGGATTAGTAAATCAGGCGCTTCTTGCTAAACAAGTTTGGAATTGCTATCATAACCCAGATTCTCTGAGCAGCCGTTGGCTCATTGGGAAGTATTTTCACGGCTCCCTTCATAACGATATGGTCCGCACTACGCAACAATCCCGAGTCTGGAAAAGCATCGCCTCTGCCAGCAAGCTGATCACGGAAAATCTCAAATGGAATGTGGGGTCTGGCTCTACTATTCCTCTAGGATCTCGGTTTTGGTGGCAACCGCTACCATCCCTTCCTTCTGGTTTTGAGACTGTTAGTGACCTTCGTATCTCTCCTAATGGCGGGTGGGACATCTCCAGGGTTTCCCAATGTTTTGATCCTACCTTGATAGATGGCATCCTTAATACCCCTTTGGCTTTACATAATGGACACGACCGGCTTATATGGACGGGTTCTTCTGATGGTACTTATTCAGTGGCTACAGGCTACTCCCGGTTGCTTTCTACCCAAGCAACCTTGACGCCCAGTGGTGACCTTGGTCTCCGCTGGGAGGTCTTTTGGAAGATTCAGGCTCCTTCCAAGGTCCTTGTCTTTGTTTGGAGGCTTTATAATAATGGCTTACCTACCATTGCTTCCCTCAGGTACCACCACCTCTCTATACAAGGTGGATGTGTCTTCTGTGATTTCGAGCATGAGGATAGTGAGCATCTTTTTCTTTTCTGTCCTTTTTCGAGAGCTGTTTGGTTTGGGGCTCTGCCGTTGGTTCTTCCCACGATCTCTGGCGGGGTGAATATCACGGAATGGCTGCAAAAGTTGGTGGAGTCATCGTGCAACAAGGACTCCCCCTTCGAGCACTTAATTGGGTTTGTCTTCATCCTTCTGTACTTCATATGGTCGGCAAGGAATAAATGTGTCTTTGAAAGCAACATAGCGGACCCTTATCATACGATCAGCACCGCCCAAGCTTACTGGAATTCCTTCACTGAGGCGGTCGGCCATAAGAACGATATGCTCCTGTCGAGGCGGCAGCGACTGGTGCCACCATTGTGGAATGTTTATCACTTATCTAATATCCAGGGTTCCACAATCTTTCTGCTGGATGGCAAAGTAAGGCGGTCTTCCTATGTCTACTTTTTGTTTTTTGTGCAGGGTCGATGCCGTCTTCTTGGGAAACAATCAAACTGTCGGAATTTGGACCGCCAGCTTTTTATGTTCACGACCTTAAGGAAGATCCTTCTGCACTCTCCAACTCAACACCGGGCTGGCCTTACTATTACGTCCAATAAACCTGGTACGATCAATCAGATCTCGCCCCATGCGAGGCCTAGAGCTCTGCTGCTTCCGGTCATCGAGGATATTCGCGATCTACTGCGTGATGGCTTTCTAATTGGTCGCCATACTATGTCTTTGAAGGACTTTTTTAACGCTTTCATGGCCCTAGCTCCGTCAGCTACTATTATGCTAGGTTTAGACTCCTTTGTTTCCCTTTAAGCTCTGTTGTTGTAATGGTGAATTGGTGATTGGATTAAATTAATGATTTTTTAAATAATTTAATTAATTAATTAGAAATATGATTTAGGAATTAATAATTAAATGATGATTGGATTAAATTAATGATTTTTAAATAATTTAATTAATTAATTAGAAATATGATCTAGGAAGATGATTTGATAATTTTTGAATTTTAATTGATGATTTGGTATTATTATACAATTAATGACTTTTTAAATTAATTAATGAATTAAAAATATGGTTTAGCCGTTTAGGAGAAATTTTAGGATTTTGATGATTTAATCATATTATATAATTAATTAATTGAAAATTTGGTTTAGAGGAATTTCTAAATCATTAATTAGTTAATTAATTAATTAATTATCTCTTATTTTCTTATTGCATATAAATATTTGTTTGTCAAATAATAGAGATTTATTGATAGGTGTTTTGAAATTTGAAGTATAAATATATTAATAATGCCTCCGAGAGAAGAATTTCCAAGTGGAAAATTGGATGGTGCTCCTAGTGATGATATTGGTTGGCACTTTGGAGATCCTGTGGCTGGTAGTAGAAATAATGTAAAATGCAAGCTTTGTGGGAAGATGATAAAAGGTGGCATTACAAGATTGAAGTGTCACATAGCTCACTTTAAAGGGCAAGTTGCAAGTTGTCCTAGAGTTGATACAAAGACGAGACAAAGCATGATGAACCTCCTCAAAGATAGTAGAGAGAAAAAAAATGATTCTAAGAAAAGAAAAGAAGAATTTGAAGCACGTTTGAGAGGTGATGACGATGAGGGTGATGATGAGATGGAAGGATTTCTTGATGAAAATTCTCAAATAAGAAAAGCAATGGAAGAAAGCATAAGGTCCCAAAGACAATGGGAAGATAGACAACACTTTAGGCAACAAACGGGAGGGAGGCAAAATATATATGAAGAGGGTGGAGGCTCTCGAGGTGCTAGTAGCGGCACTAGCAGCAGGGTAAGGTTGCGTGAATTTGATACTAATTTTAATTTAAGATCTACTGATATTGACCTTGTGAGGAGCAAGAGTGTGAAGCAGCCCAAAATTACAACTGGATTAATGAAAACACTAAGGAAGAAGTTAGGAGAGGCAGTCTCAAAATTCATAATATATGAGCGTCTTCCTATGAGCATTGCTGATTCTCCTTGGTTGCATAATTTAATCATTGCTGCTGCAGAAATAGGCACATGTGTCAAATTCCCAACACGTTATGAAGTTTCTGATGTTTATCTAGAATCAGAATTTCAATCTATAAATCAGTGGATATCCAGTTTGAAACCTGCATGGGAGGAAAGAGGTGTGACAATAATGTGTGATGGCTGGACTGATGGTATAAGCCATACTCACATTATTAACTTTCTTGTTTATTGTAGTAGAGGGACGATTTTTTTGAAATCTATTGATTGTTCCATGGTTGCTAGTAGAAATACCGATTATTACTTCCAATTACTTGATAAAGTAGTGGAAGAAGTGGGAGTACAATATGTTGTCCAAGTTGTTACAGATAATGAGGGAGCTTTAAAAGCAGCTGGAAAAAAGATTGATGGAGAAAAGACCACATATCTATTGGTCACCTTGTGCTGTTCACTGTCTAGATTTGTGCTTGGAGGATATTGGGAAAAAGTCCAATGTACAAAAGATATTAGAAAATGCAAAAGTGGTGACATCCTTCATCTATAACCATATTTGGACTATCAATCTTATGAAGGAGTTTACTGAAGGTCGAGACATGATACGTTCTGCGATCACTCGATTTGCTACTCAATTTTTGCAACTGCAGTCTATTATGAAGCAGAAGCAACCATTGAGAAATATGTTTAACTCTGAAAAATTCAAAAAGTCTAAATACGGGAAGGAGAAATCTGGCCCCTCATATGAGGCAAAAAAAATTGTTTTAAGCAATGACTTCTGGAGCAAGGCAAATGAGATATTGAAAGTATTTGAACCTATAGTCAAGGTTTTGAGATTAGTTGATGGGGATGAAAAACCGACTATGCGTTTTATTTATGAGGCCGTTGATAGAGCTAAACAAGCAATCGAGAAGAATTGTCGTTATCATGCACAATATATATAACGACATAGTAGATAAAAGGTGGAGGTTTCTACATTCAGACTTGCATTCTGCAGGTAAGTCTATATCTACGGTTTATGCTTATTATGTTGTAAATTTTCACAAGTTCTTATCTATAATTAATATATATATTTTTTTGTAGGTTATTTTCTCAATCCTAAAATCCAATTTGAAGTTGCCCATGGTTCAAATGTCTATAAAGAGACCATGGATGGGACAACAAAAGTAATAACAAAATTGGGGAGAGATGTTGATACTCAAGTTAGAGCTATAAATCAGGTTGTCACACACTCACACTCATATATATATATATATATATATATACACACACACATTCAAATTACTTTTTACAATTAATTAATGATGTTACATATTTAGCATTTACATATTCATGTTGTCATATTTGTTTTTTTATATGATATTGCACAGTTAATGTTATTTCGAGAGAAGGAAGAAACATTTGGCACATTACAAGCTCAAAGAGCATAGTCTCAAATGAATCCCGGTATATGTTTTATTGTTATTAATTTTTATATAAGTTTATAATTGCTATGTTTACATTATAATTAAAATATTTATCTTCTTTGTTTTTAAATAGTTCAATGGTGGCTAGTATATGGTTTATGTGCTCCTGAGCTACAAACAATTGCAATTAAAGTACTTAGTCAAACTACATCAGCCACTAACTGTGAAAGGAATTGGAGCACATTTAGCTATATCCATACAAAGACAAGAAATAGGTTGAAATATAAAAAGTTACAAAAACTTGTCTTTACCTTTTACAATATGAAGTTGAAAATGAGACATAGCAGGAGAAGAAGTCAAGAAGAGATCGAGAATAGTTTCAATCCAATAAATCTTGACTACATTTTTAATGAAGATGATCCATTATCACAATGGATTGAGGAGAGGGAAAATCCATTGTTGGATGGTGTTCAAAATGCAGAATGGCTTCCTAGAGATGATTCAGATGACGATATAGAGGGTGATGGTGATAATTCTAAAAATTCAAATGGTGATAATACTCATAGTGGTGATGGTGGTTTGAGTCCACCAAGCGATGATGATGGTGGTGATAATGGGGAGGGCAATAATGAAGAAAGTACAACTAATTTTGATGAAGACAGACAACAAGACCCATATCAAGATGTTCCCTATGGTATTCGTAATCAAGGTTTTGTTATTGAAATGTCATCTTTCCCTATTAGGGATCGTTCTGAAACTAGTCGACATGAGTCTCAATCTAGGCGAAGACAAAGAATTGATATATCGGGAGATTCTTCATATTCTAATATCTCTCAAAGTCTAAGTAATTTTAGTATTGATGACTCGACTCAAAGTACACAAGGTTATCCACCATTTTATCATCAACCATATTATCAACCTCCATCATATTATCAACTTCCACCATATTATCAACCCCCACCCATGGAACAACATCAATCTAGTGGGCAATTCTTTAACTACATTTTTGGACAAGGTATTATTATGTTAATAATTCATTCATTTATTGTTATTATAGTATTATTATTGACTCTTAAATTTCTATCTTATAACAGGACATATAGATAATCAAAGCGAAAGTGAAAACTATGATCCTCCGCGTCATTCTATAATGTGGTGATAGGATTTTATGTAATATAAATGCACTTATATATCTTATTTTGTTTTGTAAGTATGCTACTATGTTTAATATTTAGAATTTAACATTTTTTGCAATTTTTAAAAAATTCACGGCCGCAGCGACCGCAACCCGCATTGTAACACCCGCAACACCCGCAACCGCAGTAATCGCAACGCAACCGCAACCGCAGCCGCAACCGCAATTTACAACCCTGATGCTGAAGATCTGTATTCTAGATCTGGATCTGGGTTTTTTTTTCAAGAGAGATGGCTTGAGTTTTTTTTTCAAGAGATTTCTCTGATTTTGTTTTGAAAATATGAAGAAAGTGTGATTTAATGGTCTGATATAGTCCATCTCTGTAGCCTGTTAAATTTCTGAATGGAATCTCTGAGTATTTCGTCCTTTTTCTTTGCTTTTTCTTGAAAAAAGTGCAACGGAACGGTGTTTCAGCCCCAACACTGTTCCGTTGCGGCCGCAACGCCATTACGATGCGGCGTTACGGCGTGATTTTTAGGCACCCAACAATTGCGGGGTGATGCGGTTGCGGTACTGGCCGCAACCGCAATATTGCGGCCGCATTTTGTGATGCGGTCCGCAATTTGCAACGCTGCTCTGGACTATATCTGCAACCTTTTTGGAGATGTGTTCAGTATGCTTTTCCAAATCGTTCAGAATCAAATTTAATTGTTCTTCATAAGCAGCACACCGTCGCTTGCATTTTTGCCTTTCATTGTACAGCTCAAGGGAAAGCTCACGGATTCTCTTATCTTTCTCATCCTGTGAAGAAAGTTAAAAGGTTCAATGACTGCACAATCGATCTAGAAAGTCTGAGATACCGATAGTAGTAATGAAACAACAGAACCCAGACATTAAACTGGATTCAAATCCTGTAAAGTGTGATATTTGGCATATGCAGTTTAGAGAGATATAGAAAGAGCTAGAGAGACAGAAAATGTAGACCACATATACTTTTCTCTCTCTAGCTCTTCCTATCTCTCACTAAACTCCATAAACGGCACCAAATATCATACTTAGAATTCAAATTCCATTAAACTCCTGAAATGGATGATAACTACACATGAATTAAAGTACCCAACCAAGTTCAGGTAACCCACTGGGTGTAGCTTCCAATTCCATATTGTCCACAGTTTATTGGAAGGGTTAAGGCTGCTGCAACATTCTTCAACGAGGTAAAAGAAGTCAATATCAAGCAGTAATTGCCTGATGTAATTTATTCAAGTTATTGGGAGAAGATCCGCTGAAGTTCATCTGCTCATAAAGTCGATGAAGTTCATTTTATTCGTCCACAACCATGCAATGTCACGTAAATTTTTTAAAGGCTAAAGTGCACTTTTGGTCCCATAACTTTGGCAAAGGTTTCAATTTGGTCCCATAACTTTTTTTGTTGCAATTTTAGTCCCATAACTTTGGCAAAGGTCTCAATTTGGTCCCATAAAACATCTGCCTAGTTCAGCACAAGGACTATACATCTGCCCTCCAAATATCAAGAGAAAGAAAGATAATTAGGTGGACTTGAACACATTTCTTCTGAAGATTAGTGCATTGGATACAGGGCAAGTTAGTGTAATTGCAAGAGGAAGAACAAGCCAATCAATGGATAATAATAAAGAAAACTAGGAAATATTGAAACATTTTAATAATTTCCTTCCAAATCCAGAAAGCAAACAAAAGAAAAAAAAAATCGTGTGGTCACAAAAGTGCTATCTCTTCATCCAAGCTAGACTTGCTACATTGCAATTGCCTTCGTTAACGGTGTACCCACCATTAAACTTTGAAAAAGAGGAAAGAGTAAAGCGAACAACAGTATATGAATTTATTTATGATGAAGGAGCAGTATGAAAATTATATCTATAAAGGGGGAAAAACAAAAAGAAAAATGGTTTAGAGGGCATGTAAGGATTTCACAGATAAAGAGGGGGAAAAGAATACAGTACAGAATCAGACCTAGAAGTGAAATTGAAGAAATGATATGAGATTTGGAGACGAAGACGATGATGGAGAAGAAGAATGAATGGGACCACAAAAGTCACAATCGACGAACCGTGCGTGCCGTGGATTGATACTGTGATACGCTAGCGAGCATGTACGGATAGCACTAGGAAGAAGTATTTGAGTATTTGAGTATTGAGTACAGAGAGAAGTGAGAAGCGAGGAAGGAAGCTTGTGCAATATAAGCTAGAGATAGAGAGAAAGAGAGAAAGAGTAGAGAGATGGGCAAATTGCTCTGGGCGATAACAATTTTATTTTACGGGAAAAATTAATGTTTTATAGTTAGTCTAAATTCTTAATTTAGATTTTATCACAATTTTTTTTTTTATGGTTTTGTATTGGTCTTTTATTCTATTTATTCCGGTGCACTTATATTCTATTTAGGGTGGGTTTGGATTGAAAAGTTAAGGTAAAGGAGGATAAAGGAATCTGGAAGGTAATAAATGAGAGGTAAAGGATTTATGTTATAAATAAGGTTTTTAGTAAATATTGTTTGGGAAAATGAGAGATAAAAGAGAAATTATGGTGTGAAATTATTTTAAAAGGTATGTAATGATTGTGGTAGGTTGAAATAATTGTATTGGTATTTTAAATTTGTATAGGGATAAAAATGATAAAAATAAAAGAGAATAAAAGAGTGTTATTTTGGTGTTAATAAAGTAGTATGATGTAATGATTGCCTCGAAATTTGTGTTAAATGAGAAGTTAATAAAGGAGATTTTTGGGGTGGTAAGGTAAAGGAGGATGAAAGTGTGAATGTGGGACCAAAATGTAATTTTTGAGTATTGAATTGTAAATTTTTTGGGATTAGATTATATATTTTTCCTGTTTACTGTCTTTTAATTTTATTTTAAAATTTTGATACTACAAAAAATATTACACATGTATGTAGGGGTG
>QANZ01036882.1:129445-140127 GCA_003254925.1 Chamaecrista fasciculata | reverse complement strand
GCGAGGGCCGTTTAGGCGTACGCCCAAATAGTGATGTATCATATTCTATTTTGGATGAATTGCTCCAACTATCTTAATCTTTCTCCTTTTCTCGCTCTATATTACCAATTTATTACATAGAAAAATTAAACAAAAAATAAAAAATTTGACCCAAAAACTTCTATCACTTGCTTAAAGAACTGAGTGAGGTCGAGTAGGTTCTTTGTAGTTTATTTTTCTTATATATATACACATGTATACCTTTGTGAATTGTGATGCTTTTTCATGACATAGGAAAAAAGAAATAAAAAAGCGAGTAAGAAAAAACTAGTAGCCCACAAATGGAGAATGATGGTTGATAGGTTTCATTGATTGATGACAAAGACTGAAAGACTTATTAAATCTGGCCAAAAAAAAAAGACTTATTAAAGCTAATGATTAATGATGTGGGTTATGTCATAAGCATGCATGTAATTAATTATGCTCTCACTTCTGACTAATTTAGTTTTGAAGAATCTACCCTAACAGCTTGTCACTTTCTAGAATCTGATACTACCTACACAAAAGAAGCATTTTAAGCATTAAAAACTCACTATTCAAAGTCTCAATCAATTATATATATATTCATATACACATGCAAGGCTTACCAACAAACAATAACAAATTTTATTGCAAGAGAATTAATTAGCAGAAGAAGAAAGCAAAAATGGGAGGCAAATTGTCGAATATGGAGAATCATGAGAAGGGTTCATCTTCTTCATCAAACTCATCATTAATCCTCAGCTTCCATTCTTCTGCTAAATGGAAGGCTCACTTTGATGCCTGCAAAGAAACTCACAAACTCGTGAGTTTGATTATTTTGCATGCATATATACCCTTTAGTTAATTTCCCTCATGAAATGGTTATGTTTTTCTTGGAAGATATGGTCATTAATAGATATTGGTCAAAGCAAAAATTTGGTTCCATATCTTTTGTTCAGTTTTCGATTTGGTCCTGTATTTTTTTTTTACACTCTTTGTCTCATATATTTGGGTCAGATCCCAATTTGGTGCTATATCTTTTTTCGTTGCAAATTTGGTCTCATATCTTTAGGTCGAGTTTCAATTTGGTCTCATATTTTTCGATCAAGTACTGAACTAATCTTATATCTTTGGGTCAGGTGGAATTAACGGTGAAACATTTTGCAAAGATATGGGACCAATTCTCCAACCTAACCAAAAAATATGGAACCAAATTGGAACATTTTGTAAAGATATAGAACCAAACGTGTAACAAAAAAGATACATTACCAAATTGAAAACTGAGCAAAAGATATAGAACCAAATTTTCATTTTAACCATAGATATTTATAAATTACATCTAATTATTTTTTTTATTCTTTTCGTTCTATTTTATCTTTGGCTGCTAAAGATGGTGATTGAATTCACGGCTTCATGGTGTGAACCTTGCAAATACATGGATCCAATAATGAAAGATCTTGCTGCAAAATACTCAGAAAAAGTTGAGTTCATCAAGATTGATGTGGATGAGCTAACGGTATATATCACTCTTTTCCTTTCTCATTTCTCTTCTCCTTAAATAACAAGCATTTTTTTTCCTGTCATTTTTTAGTAAATATATAAGTTTATCCTTGAAAAATATACAAATTACTAATTCAATCATTAAAACTAATTTATAAAAATGGTAAAGTCAATATTCTCTTAGTTTGATGAGGGACTAATTTTTTGACAAAAGAATGACTAAATTATATTAATTCTACAACTTTCAAAGATTATAGTGTATAAATTAGGCAAAAATAATCTTGGTACCTTCAAAGTATATGGTCAATTTCAATTGTACCTTCAAAGTTTTTTGAGTCAATTATATCCCTGATTTTTTTTTTGTCAATTATACCATCAATTTGGAGGTATAATTTACTTAAATATTGAAACATTGAGGTACAATTGAACTAAAAAAAATTTGGAGGTATAGCTGCTGAAACTGACTCTATATTTTAGGGTATCAAAAGTAATTTTGTCTATAAATTAAAGTTTGATTAGATAATCAACTTGTGCGTCCTTTAGATGATCACTATTATTTTCAACTTTCAGCCCAAAATTTTTTTCCTGTGAATTTTATTCTTAATATTTACGAGAATGCTCAACTTTGTTTTTAGGTGTTAGTGTTATCTAAATTAATGATTCACATCATTAAATTATCTTAATATTTGATTCAGTTTCATTATGTAAGCAGAGCAATATGTATATATATATATATATATTCTAAAGAAACTATAAATACAATTGTAATACCATTATTGTTAAAATACGCAAATTTTTGCACTTGTGTTATAAAATTAGATCAAATTAAATGTCAAGACATTTTGGCCACTTGATTGAAAAATTAGATTACTAACCACTAATTTTTTTAAGAAAAATATTACCACTAATTTAGATTATATTAGACCTTTAAAATGAATTTTAAAAAATTATAAGCATTATATTTATGAGGAAATTTATGGCAAAAAATCCTAGAAAGTAAAAAAGTAATCTTGAACTTTAGAGATAAAAAAAAAAACTTTAACTATCCAATTAAGAGATTATTAGTCATAAGATAAAAGGTCCAATATCACAAAAGTTTTTTTTTTTTTACTTAAGAAATTCCAAGTATGAAGTAAAGGTTGTATATAGCATTATTATAACTCTTAATTATGACTTTTGTACAAAATGTGAACAGGATGTGAGCAAAGAATTTGAAGTACAAGCAATGCCAACATTCATACTCATTATGAAAGGAAGAATTGTTGATAAGGTTTTGGGAGCAAGAAAGGAGGAATTGCAAAATCAAATTGAGAAACACACCAAATGACTCTGCTTTTGCTCTCTGCTCAAAATAAGGCCAACATTACATTTTCTTTAAAAAAAAGATTAATTAAATAAGTTGGGTCTATTTTTTTTTAGGGAAAATAAGTTTGTGTTATTTTTTTTCTTAACAAAAAGCTTAAGTGAGTTGGCCCTGGGGGCTCACTAAGGCCAAAGCATGTCTTCAGGCTCTATGAGCGCTTACAAAAGTACTTATAGATCACCTACCAACAATGTTCTTACATCGGCAACATGATTCGAACTCACGATCTTGTGGGTTATGAGTTGACTCCTTATCAACTGAATCAACTTTTGTTGGCTACTAAGTTTATGGTATTGTTTGTACGAAGTATGCTCTGTTTATGGGTGACTTGAGTATTTTTTTTCTGTGGATTTCATTATTATATTTTCTACTGTTTTGCATTGTTGAGAATAAGGTAGTATGATAAATTTATTGAGAACTTTTTCTTTTCTTCCAGACTTTGCCATTAATCATGTCATACATATTTATCCAAAAACATTTTTTAAAAAAACTAAAAGGTCAAATGCTCAAAATGGTCTTAAATATATGCTTTTAAGTTTATTTTGGTCCTAAATATTTTAGAAGTTTCATATTAGTCCTCAATATTTATATTTAGTTCAATTTTGGTTCCAAACTATTGAATGCAATCATATCTTTCTAGTTTCAAGTTTGAATATGACGAGTTCAAAACTACATGTTTCTTTTAACCAGTACTTTCTATCCAGTCGGGACGACCAACAAACAAGGTCAAATCAGGTCCCGAAAATGGGCTGCTGGTCTCAGAGTCAAACAAACGAAGTTACTTTTAATAAGTTTTTTTTTTAGCCTAGTTGAAACCATTAGCAAATGAGGTCAAATTGAATCCAAAAGTGAATTTGGGACAAAAAATTATGAAAAATTGATCTCAAACTCATTTTCACGCTCAATTTGATCTCTTTTATTGATAGTTCCAACTGAGCAGAAAAAAATTCATTAAAAGAAACTTATAACCCTAAACATGTGGCATTCGGGCTTGAAACAAAAAAAAAATTGATTAAAATGTTAATGGTGCAAAGAACATGGTACCAAAGTGAAATAGGTCCACAAAACAAGTTATCAAAGTGTAATTTACCTATATTACAAACGAAATATTTTATACAAAATAAAAAATTTTAAATATATCTCCTTACGTTCCACATTTCAAAGACTTTTTTGCATAACAAATAATTGAAAGAATTTTATGCTTTTTCTTATTAAAAAACAAAAGCTAGCTTTAAATAGAGATAGAATACACAAATGCCATATGCAAAATTAACTAAGAAGATCTGATACTCCCATTACATATTAAATAAAAGGTTAAAATACACGTTTTTTTTTTCTGAATTTTAGTTATTATACCAAAAATATTTTAAAATTTGAAATGTGATAAAAGATTCTCTAAACTTTTGATTTTGTGTAAAAGATTTCTTTCATTAAGATTTCAATTAAAAAAAACAAGTTCATATTTTATAATTTTATGATTTTTATTACATTTTACATTGATTCCAAAATAAAAATAATTACTAATAATTAATAGTAATTAAAAAATAAAAATTTCTTAATTTAATTCAAGAAGTTTTTCATCATTTTTTAAATTTCAAAAATATTTTCGTATGTGACAAATGTTCAGACTTCAGAGGAACTTAAAGCATTTTAGCCTAAATAAAACAAATGCCAAGAAAAGAAAAAAATATTTTTTTTTAAATAAAAAGATAACTTAAAAGTTTCCCTCCTCAATCACCCAAATAGAAATATGAGTGTAAATGATCACATGTAGATGGTAAACAAATCACTTACTGCTAATGTTAAATGTTTTTTTTAATAAAAAATAAAAACTGTGATTTTTGGCCCTCTGTAATTTTTTGAACTACAAATCTAAACTATGTATCAAACTTTTGTGCCCCTTCACATGTAGTATTTATAGTCTGTGACCTGTGGGTACTATTTCGTCTTCATATAATCATACATATATATAACATTTTGCTTCTGTCACTTGTTTGTATGCCTGTATTGTCTTGATGCCATGTTTGAAACCTTGTGAGTTGTGACTAACCTAATATCACTTAAAAAAAATTTGAAAATTTGAATTTGTGGGTGAAGTTACAGAATTGAATAGATTTGGGACCATTCATTCACCTTATTTTCCTTTTTGTACTTGTTTAGTTAATACTTTCTTCTTCTTGCTTTATTCTTTACATTCAATATTTTTCTCCAATATGGAATTGTGACCGTTGTCCCAAAGTAGATTCTCCTTTGAGCACAAGTTTCAATTTAACCTAAAAACCATGAACTCATACTATAAAACACAAAGAATCTGAATTTTTCTGTTTTTATCCCATTCAAATGTAATATACTGATAAGTACTCTAAATGGCTTATTCTAATTCTTAAACAACCTTAATCCAAGATTACTAGGGAAAAGAAAAATCTTAACAATGAAAATGAGAGGTTCCAAGAAGGGAACTTATGGTTTCAATTGTGTACATAAATAAGATTATAGGGACCATTATTATATACAGCTTTCCCACTCACAAGAATCTGATACGGCTTGAAATGAATAAATATGACAGCTTCCTTACAACTTTGTGAGTCCTATAAATATATGTCTATGGAAGCAGCATGCCATATTCAAGCCAGTTATATCAGAAACACAGACTCTTCCAACGTGATTCTGATTTATATAGCTTCAGATATCAATCAGTTTTGGTTCTTCAGAAGAAGAAGAAAAGGAAGGAGGAAACAAGGTTTATCAGACATGGGAATGGGGTATGTTAATAGATTCTCAGAGTCTTCAAACATCCTTAGCTTCCATTCCACTAATAAATGGAATGCTCATTTTGATGCCTCCAAAGAAACTAACAAGCTGGTATGTTTGGAAGTTATGTGTATATATATAATCTTAAGTCAAAATCTCATTTGGGTCCTCGAACGATAGGATGAATTCCATTTTAATCCTCAAACCTTTTTTTTTGTTCTATTTTGGTCTTAAAACTTCCGCATTTGTTTCACCGTTGATCCAAAACATGATTTTGCCTGGTTTCTGTTTGTTATCTCTGACTTGGACAACTAAGATGAACAATTTCTCACTCATACGTATTATAATAAGTGAATTGACAAAGAAAAAAAGAAAAATTATCTTTAGTCACAAACTGGAGATAAATTTATAGTTAATTTTTCTTTATAAGATTGAAGATTTTTCTTTCTCTTTATGTCAATTCACTTTTTAGGACACATATGAGAGAGAAATAATCTAGGTTAGGTGCTCAACTCAAAGATTTTGACAGAAGACTAAACCATGTTTGGGACAAATGATGGAACAAATAGAAAGTTTAAGGACCAAAACACAATAAAAAAAAAAGTTTGAGGATCAATATAGAACACCTTATAGTTGGAGAACCAAAATGAGGTTTTGGCTTATAATCTTATTATCAATAGAACATTATTGACTAGTTTTAGGACTTCATGAAATGTTTTCTTCTTTGCTAAAGATGGTGATCGATTTCAATACTACATGGTGTAAACCTTGCAAAGAAATGGACCCAGTTATCCAGGAGTACGCAGCAAAATACACAGATGTTGAGTTTATCAAGATTGATGCAGATGAATTATTGGTAAGCTCTATCACTCATTGCCTTCCACTACAATTTATGTTAGATATATTGCAAGAGATTAACACAATTTACAAATTAATTATTCTCTTACTATACCATATGATTTCTTAAGAATTTGAGAGATTCACTTTTTAAAACAAAGGAAAGAAAATATTCAGTGGATCACACAATAATGAAACTAACATGGATTTCATCTATAAATGGAAACAGAAGGTTTCTCAAGATTTCCAAGTTCAGACAATGCCAACATTCATACTGATTAAGAAAGGAAAAGTTGCTGATAAAGTAACTGGAGCAAAAAAGGAGGAGCTGAAAAAGTTGATTGAGAAGCACAGGAAAGAAATTGTGTAATAATAATCATGCACTGTAGTGAAGTCGCCAAGCTCTACACTCTACAGTGATCATTACAAGGGAACAAGAAAATATCAACATCTTACATAACTAAAAAATAAGTTGGTGTCATTGTTCTTATCTATATTTAATTTTTTAAACTATAAATAATATATATACGAAGGTGTCATTTTTTGTTTCATTATGTGTCGGTGACCATGCTTTAATTATATATATTACAAAAAAAGAAGGGGCACTCATTCATCATCTGGCCCTCTTTACATGTCAAGCCACACGTCCATTGGATTCTTTAGTGATGTTTGACACTACTGCCCATGAAGATCTTTTATCTCTAGAAATATTATGAACCAATCAATACAGTTCTCTCTCAGCCCCAATGAAAGATCCCCAAAAATCAGCAGAAGAAATTAAAGATTTTCACAAATTAATAGAAGCAAGAACAGAACGTAGATTATAATCAGATGCTAATCATATCTTCAAATATATAATACAATTTTTTTTACTTAAGCTAAAGCAGCAGATGAGATGAGAAACACTAACTAAAAACATAATATATTAAGGAAAAACAACTTTATTCCTTCTTGGCAGAAGCAAACTCTAGTTTCCAAAGCTACATCAAGCTGCTGAAAAGGGTAGCAGATGTGCTTGGTTTTATTTTAACTATGCACAAGTTTCATACCCTAAACTGCGGAACTTAGTATTTACAATGTTAACTGACCTTTCATGCCACTCAGTGTTAATGGAGGGAGAGAGAGAGAGAGAGAGAGATACAGCCATTAGAAAAACAGACTGAAATTAGCTATCAGCTTCACTCAGAATCCTTTTTAGGTCGTACTTCTGTTGTGTGGTCAGCCTTGAAGGGAACATAACATCAAACTTAATTCTGAGGTTCCCTTTCTTGCCTGGTTCCTTTGAAATCGGCATCCCTTCATTTGGGACCACTAGCTGGTATCCTGGTTCCACAATATCAGTCACTTGAATTGTGAGGTCTCTTCCATCCAATGTTTTCAAGTTGAGAGTCTTTCCCACGAGAGCCTCTACAAGTAATATCTTCTGGGTGATTACCAAATCATTACCTTGCCTCTTGAAGAAAGCATGAGGCTTCTCGTCCACCACAAAGATTAAATCAGCTGGAGCATTTCCTAGCTCTTGGTGTCCTTTCTCAGGAAAAGTAATTTTTGTGCCCTTCTTCCAACCAGGTTTAATATCAATCTTCAAGATCTCTTCAACAGTGTTTATCTTACTGCAACAAAGAAAAGAGGCTATCTTATTTTTTACCAAGGAACCAAACAACAATTACCGAAGGAACTGCTTTTGATGCAGGTAGATTGGTTAGAAAACAAGCTTGAAACTCATGTGAAGAATCTTAAGATTATTTACAAACCAAACAACATATCATGCAGCTTGACTTTATTCGATATAATAAACATACACATCTGGAGGGCCAACCAACACAACAACATAAGACCTTCCTCTTTCCACATGTAGATGCACGTGTATCCTTGCAAGTCTGAACAAGTGTGTGTGATGAATGCCAAATCAGCATCTTTTGTTGTGCTTCGTTTTCTTATGATGTTGAGTGTCAGGCCAAAATCGAGAAACGCCAAAACAATCGTAGTGTACGGTATAGTAGCCATATATATATATAAACATAAACATAAATAAATAAATAAACAAAATAAAAATATCGTCGGCAAGGCCATAGGATCAAACAAAATGCTAATTATCCAAGAGTTATAAATTGTAATCGTGATTAAAATATAGAACAATAATATCTTTTTTTTTTTCTCTAAAGCTGAAAAAGGACCAAGAGTCAAAACTCAAAAGTGAAGCGTGATTCAATTTAATCATCTTAATTACTTCTGATGATTGATAGACAGTTGAACTAAAAATTCCACATCAATTTGCTCCTCCTCAGGCTTTAATTAATTTATAGCCGCCAGAAATGAACTTCTAATTAAGACCTTTCACTCTCTAAATTGCCGATTTAATCAAAAAACAAATCTACAATCAAAAACCTATTCGGTTGAACTAAAAATTCCACATCAATTTGCTCCTCCGGCTTTGATTATAGCCGCCAGAAACGAACTTCTAATTAATTAAGACCTTTCAGTCTCTAAATTGCCGATTTAATCAAAAACCAAATCTACCATCAAACCAATTCGGTTTTTCTGTTCCATCAGAAAATTCATATATAAGAATCAAAACTAAAAAGTACCAGAAATGGAAGAAGATTGTAGTAATTACCCGAATTCATCAGGAACATTCCTCAAGATTTTCAACTTCCTTTTGCAACCTCTGTATAGCTCCTCAAGCGTGAAGGCCAATTTTCTCTCAAGAGCGTCCTTCCGATTCCCAATTTCCTCAGTACTCTTCTCATCCTTCTTGCTAATCCGATCAGAATTGAGAGGATAATGACCGTAGAAATCGTAGATCTGACGCTTTTTAGGGTCGCTGAGCACATCGTAGGCCTCCGATATCTGCTTGAATTTAGCCTCAGCGTCTTCCTTCTTAACAGAATGCTGATTATTCTTATCAGGATGCCATTTCAAGACCAATCTCTTGTACGCCTTTCGCAATTCCTCATCGGTGGCATTGCGATTCACCTTGAGGATCTTGTAGTAGTCTCCGGCTCCCATTGTCATCAAATTCAACAGAATTTTATGTGGAAAAAAGGAAAAACCAGTGAAAATCGTTGGTAGTAGTGAAGATGAAGAAGATAAGCTTACTCTGTTTCCGATTTTGGCTCAGTCGTTGAGTAATGGATGCGAACAACGCAGAGTCTCAAAACCAGACAGCTGTATGTGTGAATTGAAGGAGCGAGGAAGCCAAGCAAACGCGCAAAAGTTGCAGAAATCTCGCGCAGAAGAAGGATCCTTGGAGAAGAGAGAGAAAGGAGTTTTAGAGAGAGAAAGAAGTTTTAGAGAGAGACTGGTGAGAGAAGAAGACTTGAGAATGAAAATTGAATCAAGTATTGTTGGGAATTATTATGTTATATCAATCAAATAATTAACGTCCGCATTACCACTTTTACACTAATTATTATTATTGACTTTGGATGAGATTATAATGTTTGATCAGATTATGAAAAATTAGATTATAATCTATAAACACATTTTTTTTTTTTTTTTGTGAAAGAAAAGTTTAGGTGAGTTGGAAAATCTATAAACACATTTGATTAGGAATGGAACCAAAGACAAGATTAATTATTACTATTTTGGCAAAATTATCTTTTTAGTAGTCAATTTTTACATAATTTTTTTATTTATTTCTAAAATTTATTTTTATATCAATTATATTTTTAAAGTTTTACATTTTCATTGTTTTTTTTCTTTTATTCTAATTTCTTCCACTAAATGAAATAATGAACAACAAATTTAAGGTCATTTTTTTAACTAAGTTTAGATTTATTTATTTTTGAATAATTTTATATTATATGTCATAATTTACATAAAACTTGTTTATAAATTAGTACAAGAGATAAAAGTTGATGACTCAAAAATAATAGAAATATAAAACTTTAAAAATAAAGTTGATAATAGATAAATTTTAAAAAAGAAACTGCCTCTTATTTTTTAGGCTTAAGTGCACTTTTGGTCCCAATACTATGACTAAGGTTTCAATTTGGTCCCATAACTATTTTTGTTGCAGATTTGGTCCCAAACCTTCGCAAAAAGTTTCACCGTTAGTCCCCTGGTCACTTCCGTCCAATTTTCGCCGTTAAGTGTGACGTGGCAGTCTGACTGGGATGCTGACGTGGCAAAATCAAATGAGATGGAGTAAGTTAGGATCAATATGTAACATTTCATAACTTCTCTGGACTGAATCCACAATATCTACAAATCATCAATTCAATCTAAA
>QANZ01036882.1:102426-129440 GCA_003254925.1 Chamaecrista fasciculata | reverse complement strand
CTTCTATTAACCACATATCTATACGCTATCATCTCCCTTCACACATACACTTGACCCTTCGCCCTCTGCCCTAGCCGCTGCTCGTCGTCGCACAGTACCAGTCGAAGTAGCGCTCAGATCGCCCCCGTCGGAAGCCACCGAAGTCGAAGATCGGCCGTCGTGCGCTGCGGTAAGTGTGATTGTGTCTTTGATCTACAGAACCACCAGATGGACTCCACCGACAACAACCCCTTCGGCAAGACGGACATGGACGACTGGCGAGTGGACCTGCAGCTGCACAACCTTCGGCGATGACGAAGAACAAATGACACTCAAGCGATGTGTGTGTGCGGCAACTGGCTTTGGACTGGAGAGGACATTGATGCTCGTAACCTAACGCTTTGGAGAGGAAATTACATAAATGCCACTGTAATATATGAAATGCCGTTTTTGCCCAACCGTCTTCTGATTTTTTTAATATAATATAGGTAAATATAGGTATATAAATAAGGATAGATTAGTAAATGTATGATAAATGAGATGATGATTTGGATGAGATGATGATTTGGATGAGATTGAGATGAGATTATGTGCCACACAAACATCCAAACTGGACTGTTCATCTAATTTTAGGTTGAGATTAAGATTAAAATAGGATGAGATTGAGATGTTGAGTTGCCAAACAGGCCCTAAGTTTTAGGTAGGGTTTAGGATTTTTATTATTTTTAAGGACTAAATTAGAATGTTTGAAAGAGTTTTGGGACACTTTACAATTTTATTTTGAGGATTTGGGACTAAAATGAATGAAGATGATGAAAAAAATGGTGAATTGAGAATAATGGGTCAAGGACCTAATTGTTAGCTTAGATTTTTTTTTTTAGGGTTTAGGGTTTGGGGTTTTTAATATTTTTAAGGACTAAATTAAAATGTTTGGAAGAGTTTTGGGGCACTTTACAATTTTATTTTGAGGATTTGGGATTAAAATGAATGAAGATGATAAAAAAGAGGGGAAATTGAGAATAATGGAATAAAAATGGGTGTTTTGGCCAGGGACCGCAAAGTGCACTTTAAAAATGCTGATGTATGGCTATTTATCTGACATGGCACAATTTTTTTTTTTGGAACATAACGGGATCTGACGTGGCCATAACGAGAAACGTCAGCACATAACGGGACACATGAGCGTTCGTTATGGCCACGTCAGCATTTTTATAACGCCAATATGACGGAGGGACCAATTAGTTAGGCGTTTGCATTTCGGGGACCGACTAGTACAATACGTAAAATTCAGGGACTTATCTGTCACCGCATCCAAAATTCAAGGACCGGGAAGTTAGTTTACTCAAATAATATATAACTGATTATATAAAAAGCTTCAAATGCGTAGCTTTTTTAAAAAATCAATTACGACAAATCTTAATGCTAATTTAATTCAAACTAAATACAAAACTTATTAAAAATCCACTTAACATAAAATCAAGTATTTTGAAATCTAACACAAACATCTCAAGTTTTTCACAAAAATCAAGAAGCTATTTTTTCTTCCATCTAATACTTTTCACTTATTAAACTTCAGATATTTCATTTTTTTTTTCACCTTTGTTTTTACCATGAAACAAAATCCTCTAGAGTTGGTCACCCTCTGCAGTTCTCTAGAGTTCTCTACCCTCTCACAAGCCCAGATTTTTTGGGTGAAAATGTCACAATTGGACTTTAATAAAACGCAACATTTTTTTAAATGGAGCATCGCGAGTCAATAAAGGAACGAAGGAGATGAAGGATAAGTTCGTCTGCGTTTTTTATAAAATTTGTTTTGATTATAATCGTAGTGTGATTATAATCAAAGTTGATTATTTTTGTAGTAGTGTTTGGATGATTGTTGATTATTTGGTGTGAAATTATTAAAATGGGTATGTAATGATTGTGGTAGGTGGATAAAAAGTAAGGAAATTGATAAATTGTATAGGGGTATAAATGGAAGAAAAAGTTGAAAAAAGTAAGGTGTGATTTTATTATAATCAAAATGTATTTGGATATGATTGTTGCTTGGAAAAAAATCAAATATGTTACTGTTTGCCTTGAAAAGCGTAAAAACTTGATTATTTTCATGTGCAAGTGGGGGGGTGATTATTTGATTTGGTGCACCGAATGAATTTTGGCCTATGTAATGGTGCACCAAAAGGACTAAAATGTATAATTTGTGCCCGACATTTGGTGCACCAACGAAGAAAATAGTGCACCGTTTCGCAGCAGATGAGAGAGAATGGAAAAGCGCACGCGGACCCGAAAAAAAGTTTCACTTTGGCATAATTTGGCTTCTCCTCTCTCTCCATCTCTCTCTCTTCTCTCTTGTTTCTCTCGAACAACCATAAATCCTTTAAATACAAAGAATTGCAGTGGCCACCCAATCTAGAGGATTCGGTTTCCTTCTCCATCTAATAATTATGAGTGAAAGGGTAAATTACTTTGGTACCTTGAGTTATGAACCAATTTCATTTTGGTATCATGTTCTTTTAAAAGTGACATTTTAGGATCCTATTTTATTTGCCACTAGCACTTTGGTACCCAAAACTTTTTTTTTTTTTTGATTCAGTATGTACATTAAGGCAAAGGATTTCATGTTTTTTTATAGGCACAATCATGAAATCTGAGTTTAGGAGGGTGGACTTCATGTGTTTAACCATGCACCTTATCTACACGTGTTTTTCTCCGTCAAAAGGTAACAGAAAGAATTTTTTATACCAAAGTGCTAACAACGAATAAAACATGATATTAAGATGTCACTTCTGAAAGAATAGAGTACCAAAGTAGAACTGATCCATACATCAGGGTACCAAAGTATAATTTACCTTTAATGAAAATAGCTTCCAAGTTAGCCTCAAACATTCTTACATTTGTAGCATCTTAATAACTAATTTCTCATAAAATATCATAAAGACTAACTCATTATTATTTTTTGGTACAAATAGTTACTTACAATGATCCTACCAAAAGATGATCTACACAAGATTGGGAAAGAAAAGTGCGTGTAAGATTGTAGGACTTTACAAATCTTACAAGCGATCTTGACAACATTGTCTAGTGTATTCAAGGTAATCAAGATCGGGATCTTGCTAATGATCGAAATGGGCATAGGATAGATCGAATCGGAAGATCGAATCAAAGATCGTAAGATCCTAATTTTTTTTTAAAAAAATAATATACATGTAATAACATTAATTTTTTAGTAATGTTAAAAAAATCCCTATTTTTTGATCCTTGAATTTAACCGTGTCAACTAATCAGTCCTTGAATTATTACAATTGTTAGCGATTTGGTCATTGGATAAAATTTAGGGACCAAAAGGTAGCAATTTAGGGATCAAATAGTATAAATTTAATACAAATTCAGGGACCAAAAAGTATAAAGTTAATTAAAATTCAGGGACCAAATAATATAAATTTAGTATAAATTCAAGGACCAAAAAGTTGATAATTGAAATATTTCAAGGATTAAATCGTGTATTTTGATTATTCTGGGAATGATTAGTTGACTCAGTGTAAATTCATATACCAAATAGCATGTTTTCTCTAAAAAAAGAAGACAAAATGTCAAGAAAAAGAATTAAATTCAAAATCTGACCAAAATCTTCAAGATCTTACGATTCTACAATCCTACCCAAAAAATCGCGATCCCACTACGATCTCAGTCATTTTTGATCCTATGTGCGATATGACAAAGTGGACCTTATCAACAACTCGATCTTACACGATTTTATGATCTAAGATCTCGATCTTGATTACCATGTATACATCCCCATAGTTATAATAGAGTTTACCATAATTTCCACATTTTTGTATATTTCCTTGTGAGTTAACAAGTGAAAAACAATATTCCTTTAGCTAAGTAGTGAAAAATCTTGTTGATGATGAGTGAGAGGGTGAGAAAAAAAGAGGAATGAGGATAAATAATGAAGGTTATAGTTTCAATAAACTATTTATTGAAACAACCTTTAGTTTGTATCCTAGGCGGATACCTACCCATAGCCCTCATTGGTAAATTGCATATGTAGTGCTACTTTAAAAAAAAATATTAGAGGAAGGGCTATGTAGATAATTATGATACATATCCACCAAGGTTAAGCCCACAAAACTAAGTCAAATATACTATGACTTGACCTTGCTTAGAAGACCAATAATTTGGTGGCTTAATTTGAGTGCCTAAGATCTCCAATAATCATCAATATCTTGATCTCTTTTGTTTGTAGGACCTTCCCACTTTGAAACTTCGGCTTGAAACTTAGGACCAATGGGAATAACTGGTCTTATGTTTGTATGATCAAGAAGTAAAAACTTTTGTGCTTGTTTGTTCTTCTTGTCTTCTTTGTTTGCTCTTGATGAATGTGAAGTCTTCATTTGATCATTCATAACCACCAATGACTCTACTGCTTGTGGGAATCCTATATTTGTTTTCTCCTGAACTGATTTCTCAATACTTTGAGTAGAGTCACTACTAATAACCAAGTGTTCCTTTTTCACTTGGTTTGACTCTTTAGAAGACTCAATAGAGTCAAAGAGATAAGAAAAAATGCATTTTTCTCTATCATTGGAAATAGAGAAAGCATTATTTCTTTGCTTTCCTCGGGAACTAACATCTTTAACTTCGGAATAGGGTGAGCATGAAATGGAAGATTGGACTCTTCTCTTTTTCATGGCATTTTGGTTAGTAGATTTCTCTCTATTTAGTACAAAAGGAGTACTACATTTTCCATCCTCTAAAACATGCTTAAGATCCCGCTTCATCTGAAAAATATAAGCAGAATCTTATACTAATTATACTTCAATGAAATGATCAAAATCTCATTTTAGTTCTCAAATTATAGGGTGGATTTTGTTTTGATCCTCAAACTTTTTCATTTGTTCCTCCGTTAGTTTAAATTATGGTTCCATCTATTTTCTACCATTACCTCTAAACTAAACACTTGACGTGAATGATTTCTCTATCGTACTTGTCTTAATAAGTGAGTTAACAAAAAAGAAAAACAAAAAAAATTCTTTCTTAAAAAGAAAAACCAACCACATTTATTTTCAATTTGTAATTAAGAATACATATTTTTTTTTATCAACTTGCTTATTATGACACATAAGAAAGAAATCATTCATTTCAACTGTCCAATCTTGTCCAGAGTAGAGATAACGGTAGAAACCAAACATAATCATATTTTGGACTAATGGTAGAACAAATAAAAAAATTTCAAAACCAAAATAGAACAAAAAAAAAAGTTTGATGACCAACAAAATTAACCCTATAATTTAAAGACCAAAATAAAGTTGACATTAATGAAACTTGTAACTTTAAGACCCCTTAGAGAATGTTTTGATATTCTAAGCCTATTTTAAAATGGATTAAACTTATAAAAATGTCTATATATCTATTATAAAATTACTAAATAAATATATAACACACAACAAAAACTTTGAATGATCAATTATAATAAAGAGATGTTATTAAAAATAAGAAAATAGACAATATAAAAGTAGCTTATAATTGGAAGGATCTTATAACAAATATATAAATAACATTATTTCTTTTTTAAAAATAGGGTAAATTACACAAAAGGGCCTGTGGTTTGACCCATTTTCAGATAGGGTCCTGTGGTTTTAAAAAGTATTAGATAAGGTCCCTGTGATTTGCTCCGTTAACAAAAAGGGTCCTGAGGTATATTTTCGTCCAAAATTTGACGGAAATTTTGACTAAAATACTATTTTAACGGAGCAAACCATAGGGTTTGGATCCTCCCTTCCTCCAAATCATGCTTCTAGACGGTTGCTTCATCCTCGAATTGTTCCGCAAGGTCGCCAAATTGGTCCCTTTCGAGCCCGACGACCCACTCGTCACCATGGTTTGGATCCTCCCTTTCTTCTACAGAGATTTCCTCAAGCTCGAGAATTAGATCCCCTATTGGTATCAGGCATTTCGGTGTTCGGAATCGAAATCGGAAGGAGAGAGAGAGTGAGTGAAGGGTGAAATTTTATTTATTATCATGAAACTTTTTCTTTTTTTGCGTCAAAGTCCTCTCATACAAATAGGGAGTCAAATACATAAAAATTAATAGTTAGGGTCTTAAAATAATATTTTAGCCAAAATTTTTGTCAAATTTTGAACGGAAATATACCTCAGGACCTTTTTTGTTAACGGAGCAAACCACATAGACCTTATCTGACACTTTTTAAACCACAGGGACCCTATTTGAAAATGGGCCAAACCACAGGGCCCTTTTTTGTAATTTACCCTTAAAAATATATATTCAAATAGTTTTCTTTTTGAAATTGTATCAGTCACATTTTGGTCAGACTTATTATTTTCCCTAAAAATAAATAAAAAACAAACGAAAATGCATTCACCACATTTTGCATTCACCTTTTGGTCATATAAGTAAAAGATGCATTAGAAAAATACTGTAAATTACACTTTGATACCTTGTTCTAAGGATCGTTTTCACTTCGGTATTATATTCTTTCAAAAGTGACACTTTGGTACCATGTTCTATGCACTTTTAACACTTTGGTATCCAAATTTATTTTTTGTTGAGTTTTGACGGCAAAGTCGCACATGACCATCACGTGCACAGTAAAAACACCCAAATATTCATTTTCTTCTCATTTCTCACAATTCAAATGGTAAAACGCTTCAAAATCCTCACTTCGAATCTCAATATTTTTTCACTGTTTTCCTCAATATTTTGGTATCTCAATATTTTTCACGTGCGACTTCGCCGTCAAAACTTAATCGAAAAATAAATTTGAGTAGCAAAATGTTAACAACTGCAAAGAACAGGGAATCATAGTGTCACTTTTGAAAGAACAAGATATCAAAGTGAAATCGGCCCATAGAACAAGATAAAAAAAAATATAATTTACCCTAAAAAATAATGTAATTTTTTTTTAGTTTTCCACTATCCTCCATTAGAGGCAATCATGTTCGGCGCAATGTTGGACAATAAAAGTGAACACATCTCCCAACCAAGATTCAAATATAGTTTCACCACGCTGAGAAAGACTAATTTCACTTGCTAAACCTAATCCCCATTGATAATAAAATATAATTAAAATTGAAAAATTAGGCAGGTCGACCTATGGGCTAGCATGTTCCAACTCGTTTAGCTCCCAGGCCAAACAAACTACCCCAATTGTGCAAAATAATAAGTTCAAAAATAATTCACAAAAAGTAAAATAATTCTCTCTCTTTAATGATTGATTGTGTAAAAGGTTGTATATAATATTCTCTCACTATCATGATTGGTCATGCATAAAAATTTTTTCACGTGTCAAATGTTGATTGGGGAATCTCATAACAAACATATAATAAACTTTACCTAAGTTTTATCTTTAATTATTTAAAAATCAAAACATTCCTAAAGGGATCTTAAGTTAGCAACTTTTTATTGTTTGACTTGAAAGCTGAAAATAAGAGCATACCTTGGGATATTTAATGTCATCACTAGGCATGACAATTTTGCGAAATTTAAGCAATTTTTCTTGGAGAAGCAACCTTTGAATTGAATATTGGGATGACTCCATATTGCTCGGGTCCAATGCAAGGCCTTTCAACCAAAGTAACAAATCTTTGTTGTTCAATAAGCTAAGAGGAGGTTTAACTTGTCTAGTTGAAACTTCTTTGGACAAAGAACCTTTCCCTTTAATCCTTTGCTTCTTACAAACAAGTTCACTATACAATGTTCTTGCCATGATGTAAACAACTGCAACAAAACATTACCAAGTTGAAGAAGAAGGTCAAGCATAAATGTTTTTCTCATGTGACTTATTATGTAAGTTCGCTTAAAACTGGAAGAGACATAAGATAGATTAGATTATGAATAATACGATGCGATCAATTTTAAAATGTCACACATGTAATTCATTCATAAAAAACGCAAATGATGTCCATACAAAATACATTAAACATATAAAACAAATATATATAGATTGTATACCCCATTGAAAGACAACATCCGTGCTTGCCTAATTGATAAAAAACTATAGATGTTATCAATGACGCAACTCTTTCCTTAACCCACTATAAAGTAGATGCAACATTCGTGCTCGCCTACTTTAGTCATGCCATTGTTTTGTTGACTTGGTCCCACTACTACCACTTATTAGCCAACAATCTCCCCCTCAACATATTCTCTTCTAGGAATCAAACCGAAGACCTTCGCTCCATACCAATTGGGTCAATCAATTATCATTTAGCCAAAAGTTATAGCTATAGCAAAGATGCAACTCTGTTGCCTTAACCCAAACAAGAGTAAATGTCCAAATGTCATAATTGATGCCACACTTGACTAACAATCAATAGTTTCAACAATCCTGACATTACATTACTTTTCTATCCTCAAGAAAACATTGTAATACCAATTGCTACATGATTGCAACTAAGCTTGTAAGATAATGCCTTGATGCTAATTCTAATTTTGTCGCCCTTCCAAACTTCAAAGTTTTGTCCTGACTAATCCGATCTTGGCCTACGTTGAGCACCTAACTATGGTGGGAATAGCTACATTCAAAAAGTCTCGAACCTAAAACCTTATTTGAGCGAAACCAAATTGTGTACCACTTAGACGAACCTTATGTTCATATGCCTTTATGCTAATTAGCAGTACTTGAATAGTGTCCAAAAGACTAGTCAATGTATCTTAACCGTTGATTTCTATTGCATCTTAACCGTTGGTTTCTCATGCATCTGAGTTTCAAGATCATGATACCCTACATAGAGGGTGCATTTGGATTCAAGAGTTAAGGTAAAGGAGGATAAAGGAATGGGGGAGGTAATAAAGGAGAGGTAAAGGATTTGTGTTATAAAAGAGGTTTTTAGTGAATTGTGTTTGGGAAAATGAGAGATAAAGAAGGAATTATGATGTGAAATTATTTTAAAGGGTATGTAATGATTGTGGTGGGTTGAAATAATAGTATTGGTATTTTAAATTTGTATAGGGGTAAAAATGGTAAAAATAAAGGAGGATAAAGGAGTGTTGTTTTTTTGTTTATTTTGGTGTTAGTAAAGTGGTATGAGTAATGATTGCCTCGAAATTTGTGCTAAAGGAGGAAGTTAATAAAGGAGATTTTTGGAGTGGTAAGGTAAAGGAGGATGGAGGTGTGAATGTGGGACCAAAATGTAATTTTTGAGTATTGAATTGTAAACTTTTAGAGACTAGATTATATATTTTTCCTGTTTACTGTCTTTTAATTTTATTTTAAAATTTTGATACTACAAAAAATATTACCCATGTATATAATAGAGGAGTGACCAAAATGTATATTTTCTGGGGTATAAATTATAGTTTTTTTTCTTATAATTTCATTAATGTTTTTGAAATATGCTTATAAAAAAATATTATTAAAGTTGGACTAATCTGTAATTTTTATTGTTGAATGGGATAAAAAAAAATACTACTCATATACTGAAAATAAAAAAAATAAAAGTTATAACATGCCGAGGGGATTCGAACCCGGTATCCTTTATTTGCTGCATTTATTACAACCGCTGTGCCACACACCCAAGGTTGGTAAGTTGAACCAAATTTGAGCTGTTATCCAGCGACAACCTTCCATTGCCATAAACTCAGAGCTACACTTCCACCATACCCTAGCCGCACCATTTGTGTGACCTTTGCACCGAACCCGTGGCTTCTCGTCTCTTGCGTCGAATCACGAATCTCGCCTGTTGTTCGCCGTGTTGTTGGCCAGAGTTGAAGAAGAGTTGAATCGCACGACGTCCCTCGATCTGCGACTTGTGGCCGGTGCGGGTAACTTGCCGTAGAGGTATGTGTTTTCTCCTCTCCTCTCTGTTTCTCTAGTTTATGTAAAGTTGTAAACATTGATTGTGCCTATTGTGAAGGTATTAGATGTTGAAGCTTCAAATTTGACTACATCATCATCTTCTTCTTTCCAATGTTCAAATTGCCCAGGTGATGCTCCTAAGAAGAAATCCATAGTTCATTCTCATTGGTGTTGTTTGGGTCCCATTTCTGTGTAAAACTCGAATCTTCAGTAGTAAAAATCATTTGCTCAAGGAAAACAAAAAAGGGGGGCTTTTTCTGTCTTCCCCCACGACGGACGACGGACGACGGGGGACTCACCAGCACGATGAAGAATGAAGAAGAATTGAAGCCACACGAACCGNTTTTTTTCACCAATTTCAAATAATTTTTTCTGTTATTTTTTAATGTTCAATAAAAAATGAAAAGAAGTTATTTTATTAGTAAACTTTTTAACTAATATTTTGAGTATTTTAAAATAAAATGAGAGAGAGAGAGTAAAAAAATAGTAAGAAAAGATGAAGGAGAGAAAAAGTTGTAAGGGTAATAAAAAATATTTTTATATGCAATTTACAAATATGCCCTTTGAATATTTTATTATTTTATAGTAAAAAGTAGGTAATTATAGGTAGTTGAGTAGGGATATGTTAGTAATTTTAGAAGATAAAAGAGAGATAAAGGAATGATAAAGGAGGAAAATAAAGGAGTGAGAGATAAAGGTAACACAAACAACATTTGTAACTGTAGATCTGGTATTAAAAGAGTACTTGGAGATAAAGGAGGATAAAGGCACTGTAAAAGGGGATCCAAACGCAACCAGAGTCTACCCATATGCATCCCTAGGAAACATACATACAATCCTCTCTCGTTCACTCTTAAAACCTCAAGGGTATGTTTAGATTGGGGATTAAAGAGAAGGGAGAGGGATAGGAGTGGTTTGGAACCTCTTCTCCCTATTAGAAAACTTGAAAATTGAAGAGGAAGAGAATGAATCATTCTTCCTTCACAAATTACAAATACCACAAATTAAAATATTTCGAAGGAGGAGCTACTTCTCCAAATAAAGGGAAGAGTAGAGGGAGATTAATCTCCCCCTACCCTCCCTTCCCCTCCAATCTCTTCCCCTCTCTCCCCCTCTAGTATCTAAACAAACCCTAGAGCATCATAATCCAAAGAAAAAGAAAATTATATGTTAGGTTAGGTTGGCCTAACGTACTACTTACAAGTTACAACATATTTTACAACAAATATACATGCCTCTCACAAGTTTATTTTGAATTTCAGTTTATTAACCTAGAAAATAAAGTCTAAAGAAAAACACAAAATCATGAGAGAAGAAATATAAGAACAAACCGAAATTAAAAGTTTCTACAAAAAAAAAATTGCGAACAAGTAATTAATAACAAAACCGAACAGAGAATGAAAATTTAGAGAAGGGAGGCGTACCTGCCCGATTTCTTTGTGAAGCTGATAACTAGGGTTTGAGATCGAGGCGATGCGTGCCTTTGTGGCTTTGGGCGTTTGATTTGGGTGGAAGGAGGTTTTTATACATTTTCTCTTGGGCCTAAGGAGCCGTTCTAAATTAGGACTCTCTTCCCCCTCAAGGAATTCCATTATAGTTGTCAACTTGTGGTGGGCCTTATATTGTTTCCTTTTTCAAAAAGGATGACATTGCATTATGTATCTTGATATTCTCATTCAATTGCAATATCATTTAATTTAAATCAAATCAAAATTGATAAATTGATTTGATTATATTGCGTTAAACTCATAGTTTGAAAAATCGGACTGGACCGGCCGGTTCAAACCGAAAACCGCCGAATCGGCCAGTGAGCCGGTCTGGTTCACCTCTTTAGACCGTTTTGCAATCAACCCGCTTTCAAATCGGGTTGAACCGCCGGTTTTTCGCTGACTCGGGTGACCCGAAAGTGAACTGCCTTCATTGAACCGGACTGGAATTTTGACAAAATTGTTGGAGCAAGGAATCGAACCCAGTACCCAATGCATAAATGGGAAGGAAAATACTACTGTGTCAGCACATGCATTTGGTAAAATAATGCATTCTAAATAATTTAGGGCTTGTTTGGGGGCCCATTCTATCCAATCCCATCTCATTCAATCTTAATCTCATCTCAGGATTGGATGAACAGTAATGGTTGGGTGTTTTTTGGAACTTCCATCTCATCTCATCTCATCCACATCATCATCTCATTCACAACATCATCTCATTTTCTCTTACAATTACTAATCTATCCCTACTTATACACCTATAATTACCTATACTTTAATACAAATATAAAAAAAAAGAACTAGACAAAATAATAATTTTACATACCCTCATTTATTACACTTATAATTTTCTCTCTCTATCTATCATTTCTCATTATTTTTTTAGGGTAAATTACACTTTGGTACCCTGTGGTTTGACCCTATTTCACTTTGGTACCCTGTGGTTTGAAACTTGACACTTTGGTACCCTGTGGTATTCTCCATTAACACTTTGGTACTCTTTGGAGCTATTTTGTAATTTTAACCATAACAAATTTTGCAAAAATTACATATTGACCCCAAAAAATTTTCAAAAAATTACAAATAGGTCCCTGGATACATATTATATAGGGACTAAAATGAAAAATTTAAAATTTTTTTGGGGTCAATATGTAATTTTTGTAAAATTTATTATGGTTAAAATTACAAAATAGCTCCAAAGGGTACCAAAGTGTTAATGGAGAATACCACAGGGTACCAAAGTGTCAAGTTTCAAACCACAGGGTACCAAAGTGTAATAGGGTCAAACCACAGGGTACCAAAGTGTAATTTACCCATTTTTTTATCTTTTTCACTCACACACTTTTTCTCTTTCTCTCTCTCACACACACATACACCTCTCTCTCTCTCTTTCACACACCCCACACATACTCTTTTATATATATATAATTTATATTAATTTAATTAAACAAAAAATTTACAATATTATTATTTTTTTAGTTGCAATATGTCTCATTCTTCAATCATACTTGTCTCTTATATTATTACAGAAAGAGTAATGCTATAAAAAGATCTATTGTTTAAGCAATGAACTTTTTATAGTCTATCTCTCTCTTTATCAAATCAAAAATTGAATATAAAACTTTGATGTAAGAGTGATTGATGGAGAGAGAGATAAATTGTAAAACTCTATTGCTTGAGCAATACGGTTTTTTATTGAGGAATGATAGAAAATTACTGAAATGGGCATAAAATAAGACAATTTCATATATTGTATTTTCTTCAGTTTTCGGTTATTTTGAGTTTGGATATGTTCTATATATGTGGACAGTGGTTCTATCCATAGTTTTTTGTCAAATTAAAGGACTCCTAAATCTAGTAACGGCAATGTATTGAATGGAGAAAATACAAAATGGCCCACATGTATGTACATGATGGAAAAATATAGGGTTAAAGGGTCAATTTAGTCCTAAATGTATGCCTTAATATTCATTTTGGTCCATTATATTTCAAAATATTCAAATTGCTCCTAAATATTTGCAAAATGTTTCATATTGGTCCCAACTAGTGAATATGGCTTGTTTAGAGCTACGTATTGTTCCCTAAGAATACTTTCTCTATCTTGTTGGGTTAAAGGGTTAATTTGGTCCTAAATGTTTGCCCTAATGTTCATTTTGGTCCACCATTAATCATTTTGCTAACATTTAGGACCAATTTGAGCATTTAAAACAATAATGGACCAAAATGAATATTAGGCCATACTTTAGGACCAAAATGAACCTTTCACCACGCATTTTATTACAATTTAGTGTTGTTTTGTAATTTGCTATTTGGTCCTCAAACTATTATTTGTTATTTTCTTGTCGTTCAATTTCATAAATAGACCCCATTATTAATGATTGGGGTTTTCTACAAGGCCCGAGTTATCATTTACACATGTTAGAGATTGATTAATTGGAACAGTTCGAATTTATGGACCAAATTGTATGTCAAAAAATAATTCCAATATTATTTTCATTTTGACCCATAATCTCATCCACTTGGATTTGGATCGACCCCTAACCCTCAATCCAAAATTTTCTCATCCTCACAATATCATCTCATCTCAATATTATTTCAATCAAAACACAACCAAACACCTATCATCTCATCTCATTATTTCCTACCATTTCTACCCCTATACAAATTACAAAAATCCATCAACTTATTTCTACCAACCACAATCATTACATACCCTTTTATATAATTTCACACCCTATTTAACATCATTATCACTAAAATCACCCAAACACCAATACATCATCTCATCTCATCCAATTAAAAAATAATCTCATCCCATCCATTTGGATGAGATTGGATGAGATTGGATTAAAATTAACTGGCTCCCAAACAGACCCTTATTGTAATTCTTTTGGGAAGTGGGAACCATTAAATTAAATTAGCTATTATATGTTTTTCAATTGGTAGCTTGTTTAATTCAATTATTTTTTAGTTTCAAGACTTGTTTGATGTGGTTATGTTTTAAATTTAAGTTTTATGTAGTGTGACTTAAATATTTACCACTTATTATATGTGATGGACCTATGGTTATGTTTAAATTTTACTTTATATTTAAATTATTGTAAGATATTAATGTGTATTTGATGAATATGTATATCTAAAAATGTATTTTTTAAGTAAACTGGCTTAACCGGTTGAACCAGTGACCCAGCGGTTGAACCATTGAACCAGTGACCCAAGCCCTCCGCCAGGTCAATTGCCGGTCCGATTTTTTGCACTATGGTTAAACTTACTCTTTTTTAAATTTAGAAGTTTCTTCTATTCTATCATATTACAAAAATATATTCCATTTTATCTTTGTTATCCCTTCTAGTTAATCTTGTTAGTTTTCAAATTTTAACATTTGTAACTAAATTACATAAAAATCTCATTTTTTTAAAGTACATAAGTTTTCTTTGAAGTATGATTATTGTGTAAAAAACATTTTTAAGGCAAAACATCCTTTCGTGCCCTTAACGTTTGCGGTGATTTTCAGTTATGCCCCTAACGTTTCATTTGTGTCAGTTGTGCCCCCAATGTGAAACGTTAGTTTCAATTATGCCCCCAATTTCAATCATCCACAAAAAAAAAACACCATTTTCGCACGATTTGAGCTCGATTTTGATCAGATTTCATATGGGTACTCATTTTCGACTCCTAAGGATCATTTTGCACATGGAAATTTTGTGAAAAATGTTTCGTTTTGCTGCATTTCGTTTTGGTCCTTTTTGGGGTTCATCGGGTCCGATTTTCTTCGGATTTGGGGCTATTTTAAACTTAATCTTTGAAATTGATCCAAGGAATCAAGTTTGTGATGTCCGAAAATTAAAACCCATATGAAATCTGATCAAAATCGAACTCAAATCGTGCAAAAATGGTGTTTGTTTTTGTGGATGATTGAAATTGGGAGCAAATTGAAACTAACGTTTCACATTGGGGGCACAACTGACACAAATGAAACATTAGGGACATAACTAAAATCACCGCAAACGTTAGGGGCATGAAAGGTTGTTTTGAGCAAATAACCCATTTAGTTGAGATTTTTATTGAGAAATCCAAGTTTCTTTGTAATTTATTATTGTTCCATTTAATATTGATTCAAATTTAAAAATAATTATTAATAGAAAAATCAAATTAATAATTTTTGATAAGTATGCTATTTTGATTATTTTAAAAGGATAATTACTAATATATTTATTTTCAAATTATGATTTCATCCTTATATATTTTAATTATTTGATTTGATTTTTCCTTGTGGTTTGACCATTTACATAAATGGTCCCTGTGATTTAAAAACTGTCAAATAAAGGCTCGTGGTTTGCTCCGTTAACAAAAAGCATAGTGCAAAAAATCAGACCGGTCATTGACCCGGTGAGAGGCTCGGGTCACTGGTTCACTGGTTCAACCGCTGGGTCACTGGTTCAACCGTTGAGCCGGTTTACTTAAAAAATACATTTTCAAATATACATATTCATCAAATACATATTGATATATTACAATAATTTAAATTTAAAGTAAAAATTAAACATAACCATATGTCCATCACATATAATAAGTGTCAAATATTTAATTTTTTTCTTTTTTTTTTTTAAATTTTTTCAAATATTTCCGGGTCAACCGGCCGGTTCGAGCGGTTTGACCCGGTTCACCACCGGGTCAACTGCAGGTCGGTATTTTATTTTTTCCAGACCGAATTGGTGTCCGGTTCACCGATTCGCCGGTTGAACCGGCCGGTCCGGTCCGGTTTTTTCTACATTGACAAAAAGGGTCATGCCGTCCAAACTTTGACGAAAATCTTGGGTAAAATATCATTTGAAGACCCTAACTATTAATTTTTATGCGTTTGACTCTCTACTCGATGAGAGAAGGACTTTAACACAAAAGAAGAAAATTTTCATAGTAATAAATGAAATTTCACCCTTGAGGTTAATTTCTCTTGCATCTTAAATTATAGTTCACTCCCAACAAGATTTTTTTTGTACATTTAAGTCCTCCTATTATAATAGGATCAAAGCGTAAGAAAAATTAACAAATTGAAGTTTTTATCAATTTTACCCAAAAAAAAAAAAAAAGACAAACATAATCATCGTCGTCTTCTTCTCCATCAGTATGTCTTCTTCTTCTTCAAATCTTCTTCTCCATCAAATCTTCTTCAAACCATTGTATCAACAGAGCCCAGAAAGCATCATTTCGTAAAACATGAAGCCATTAATTCGAAAACCATAAAACTGAAGCAATAAAACGCAGAAAACCCCAAAAAAACAAAAATCAAAATCATTGTGGCATCGGTTTCAAAACCAGATCGAGCACCAGAATTCGCAATTGAAGTTGCATCGAAAAATTGTGAGAATAAAGCGAGAGAAAGAAAATGCTAGAGAGAATGTTTTACCGTATCCATCTTCTTCCAGATTTGGCGTCTTCTTCTGTATTTATCAGGGTTCTGGGCGGCGTCTTCTTCTGTACCCTATTTTTTAACTTCGGCCTTCTACGGCGGCAATCTGCTTGTCGTTTTGGTTGGCGTCGTCTCGGGGGTTAGGGTGTTTCTCGGCGGCGTGATGTTCTCGGTTCCCCTCTGCAGCGTCGCTCTATTTGAGTTTCCTGCGATTTNTCTCTCTCTCTCTCTCTCTCTCTCTCTCTCTCTCTCTCTCTCTCTCTCTCTCTCTCTCTCTCTCTCTCTCTCTCTCTCTCTCACATTGCCGATTCCGTTGAAACTTTTCGTGTTTCAGCCATACCCAACAATACCCACCACAAAGCACGCATCACACAGACTCTGTTTCCGTCGATCAACTCTTCCACGCCGGCAAGATTCGTCCCCTCAAACCACCGCCAGCTCCCAAACTTGTTCGCCGGAGAGATTCTGATCTCGATTCTGATTCTCTTCTGTTTCTATTTTTAAGTTTAATCAATCCGGAAAAGAAGATGAAGAAGGAAAGCAATTACAGATGCGAGGAAGATCCGGAAGGGCGTCTTCGATGTCGTTTTTTCACGCGTCGTCGGCGAGTTTTAGCCGGAGAGGAAGCAGATCTCTGTCGCCTCTGAGAGTGCCGTCGTACTCCGACGCCGACTACGACGCGACGACGACGAGGATTTTATCTTTTCCGGTTAAAAGTGTATTGCTGGGTATGGCTGAAACACAAAAAGTTTCAACGGAATCGGGTATGAGAGAGAGAGAGAGAGAGTTTCCGGTGAGGCACTTTGAGAGAGAGAGAGAGTCGTGGGAGAGGGGAGAGAGAGAGAGAAACTTTTATGTTTTTGGGTAAATTTACTTAAAATTTTAATGTATTTCTTTTTGTTACGTTTTGATTATATTATAAAAAGAAAAGGACCTTAATGTAAGAAAATAAAATTTTTGAGGATGAAAATTTATTTTTCCTCTCTTTTTAACGGAAAAATGGATGGAAAATGTTAGAGGGACCAACTTTGACAACTTTTGGATAACTGAGGGACCAATATGGAACGAAAAATAACTGAGGGACCTATTTGGAACAACGAGCATAACAGAGGGACCAAAATAGGACTTTGGCCTTTCGTAAATATCCTACTTTGTATGTAGGCTAAAGTATACTTTTGGTCTCATAACTGTTGCTCATGTCTCAATTTGCTCCCCATAACTTCTTGTTGCATTTTTTGTCTTATATATTTTGCTCAAGGTGCATATTTAATCCCACGTTGCACTGTTAATCCTATATCTTTAGATCAAGTTGCAGGATTGATCTCATATCTTTAGTTAAGTGGTAGAATTGGTCTCATATTTTATGGTCAAGTGTAGAATTGGTCTCATATCTTTAGTTCAGATTGATGCAATTAAACCCGACCCGACTCGAATAAAGGAAAAAAATAAGAAAAAAATGATCTGGAATGTAGTCTTAAGTAAATATTAAATCCTCACCGTCTCAAACTCTCACAGCCTCACTCTCTCACCCTCAATCTCAAATCGCACAAGGCACAAGCACGATTCGTGAGCTGAAGATTGAAGTTTGACCCCGACGCACCTTGCACCTTGCACCTCACACTTCATAGTCTCGTAGACGTAGCACAGTAGGTTGACGCCGACTCTAACTCCGATGCAGACGTGGAAGCCTTAACTCGTCAATTCGACGGCTAAGACGGTGGTTGTTGCAATCTGCCGCTGTGATTCAAAGCTTGATGTCGGCCGCTACCGCTAAATCCTAAATCTGAAATGAAATGAAGAAAACACAGGAGGAGGCGAGAACGTGAGGGTTCTTTTGTTTGATTTTGATTAAATGGTTTTATTTATTTATATATAATAAATATAATATATAATCAAATATTTAAATTATATACACATTACAAAGAGAGAAGGACAAAGTCAATGATGTTTTTGCATTGTTTTTTTAATTTTTTATAATAAAAATTTTCATTTTCTTTAATTTTTTTAGAAAATATTTTATTCGCTGGAACCTCACCATAATCCGAATTAACCTGAAACCATCGGGTTGTATGGATTAACAGTCGGGTTTGCGTTATAAAAACTCAATTCGTTACTTATTATATCAAACCCTCTCACCCACTTGAACCCGCTCGAACCTGACCGCTGCACACCCCTATTTATGATAATATTTTCTTCACTTTGGAACTTATGCCTTTCATTCATAATTCCCAGAAATTGGGGAGCACTAAAGGTGGATATGACTAAAGCATATGATCGACTTAATTGGGATTATCTTCAGGCAGTGTTATGTCGGATGAAGTTTTTGGATCACTTTATTAACGTTATAATGAGATGTGTGTCATCGGTGTCCTACTCCCTTCTTCTAAATGGCCAAGAGGTTGCCAACTTTCCGTCTGCTAGGGAGTAGAGGCAATGAAACCCCTTGTCCCTGTACCTTTTCATTATGTGCATGAATATTCTTTCTTTATGCTCACTGATGCAGAGAAGTCCAAGCAGATTCAGGGAATTCAATTTGTGAGGCGAGGTTCGTGCATTTCGCATCTTTTGTATAATGATGACCTTGTCATTTTCTTCAAATCCTCCATGCAAGCAGTTGATGAGAAAAATATTCTTCGTAAGCTTTGTCATGCGGTTGGGTATTTCCATCAACAGGTAGAAATGCAACTTGGCTCTTAGCTTAGCCCAAATACTCCCCGAATTTTCAAGAAATTCATTGCCTCAACCTTTGGGATTAGCACTTTTAATAAACTTGGGAAGTAGTTGGGTGTTTTCATGGATGATCGTCATGACTACAAGAGGAACTTTGATGACCTGGTTAGTAAAATCCAACCTTATCTCGCTAGGTGGAAATGTAATCTTCTCTCTCAGGCTGGTCTCCTTACGCTCATCAAATCTGAGGTGCAAGCGGATCCAATTTATAGGTTATCATCGTTTCAAGCCCCTATGAAGACTACCAATGCGATTAACAGTGCTATGGTAAATTTCTTCTCGGGTTTTAAAGGTGATAGAACACATGGATTTTCAAAATCATTAGCATCTCTTTATTCCCAAGTAGTTGGGAGGATTAGGCCTCAGAGACACTCAGACTGTTAACAAAGCTCTGCTGACCAAACAATTATGGAGGTTTGTTTCTAATCCTAATATAGTTGTCTCCAAATGGGTTAATAATAAATATTTGGTGTTGTTCTCTAACTTTGAGGTTAAAACTTCATCATGTCCTTCTCTAGCCTAGAAGAGTATTTCCCATAATTCGAAGCTTATCACGAGTCATTTTAAATGGAGATTGGGGGAGTAGTGAGGTCGTGGAATTTAGAAGCAAGTTTTGGGATCATCACCTTGAGGGTACACCCATGGGTGTGGAAATTGCGGATGTGCTTGACTTGGCCAACCAAGGATAGGGTATTTTGGATGGAGGCTATTGATGGAAGACACATAGCGGCAAGAGAGTACCAAAAAATTCAGAGCATTAATAATGGTGATAGACCAACAACTTGTTTTGCTCATTGGCTTTTGCTATGGAAGATTGAACTTCCCAGATGATATCTCATGTTTATTTAGAGATTCTTAAATAGATCGATCACATCCAAAGATTGTCTGGAAGAACATCATTTTAATGTGAGTATACCTTAAGTATTCTATAACGACGTTGAAGAGTTAATGAACCATTTGTATAAAGGATGTCATTTTGCTCGAGCTATATGACTGGCATTGATATACATATGATGTACTTTATTTAAAAACGTTGGATTTCGTTCAACTCGTCATACTATGTTATTTAAATGTTTTCTCTTATCGAATTCAATATTTTGTGTTATCTCACAAATGAATGTTGTACTTATTAAGACCTATATTTGTTCAAATATTAAATATGACATTATTATGTTTCGCACTCATTCGGTTCAGATAACCTATGAACATTTCTCACTGACCTTTAAATTTAGATATACTTGAAAAAAAAGGTCAAAAAATTATTTTTTGATTCCATTATAATCCTCAAACACATAAGAGAGAAATTATTTATCTCAAATATCCAAGTTCAAAATAACAACAGAAATAAGATTATATCACATTATAAACTAATGATGGAATAACGGTGAAAATTTGAGGATCCCAATGAAAAAAATGACCAAAATGAAGTTGACAACAAAGTTTGAAAACCAAAATAACTATTTGGGTTCACCCATATAATATGTTAAAAATAGAAAATAAATATATATAGTTATTGGGTTCACCCATATAATAATTATCATAATCTTTTAAGGTATTGTTTCTTGCAACATCATAAATTTTCACCTTTGTTTTCACCATGAGATTGAATTCTCTAGATTTGGCCACCCTCTACAGTTCTCTAGAGTTCTCTGCCCTCTCACAAACCGAGGTTTTTTTTGGTGAAAACGTCGCTATTGGACTTTAATAAAACGCAACACTTTTTTTAATGGAGCATCACGTGTCAATAAAGCAACGAAAGAGAAGAAATCGAACAACCATAAATCCTTTAAATACAAAGAATTGCAGTGGCCACCCAATCTAGAGGATTCGATTTCCTTCACCATCTAATAATCATGAGTGAAAGGTAAATTACACTTTGGTACCCCGAGGTATGGACCGATTTCACTTTGGTACCATGTTCTTTCTTAGTGACATTTTGGGATCCTGTTTTAATTTTCATTAGCACTTTGGTACCCAAAATTTTTTTTTTGTTGCCTCTTGACAAAAAAAAAAACACTTGCAGGTAATGTACATGGTTAAAAACAGGAAATCCACCATTCAAAACTCTGATTTCACAATTCAGCCTCCAAAAAAACACGATCAAGTATGCACTTGAAGGCAAAGAATGTCATGATTTTCTTAGGTTGAATTGTGAAATATGAGTTTAAGAGAGTGGATTTCAATAAAATATTTATTGAAACAACCATAGTTTGTATCCTACACAGATACCTACCCATAGCCCTCATTGGTAATTTGCATATGCAGTGCTACTAAAAAAAAATTAGAGAAGGGTTATCTAGATAAATTATGACACATATCAACCAAGGTTAAGCCCACAAAACTAAGCAAAATATACTATGACTTGACCTTGCTTAGAATACCAATAATTTGGTGGCTAAATTTGAGTGCCTAAAATCTCCAATAATCATCAATATCTTGATCTCTTTTGTTTGTAGGACCTTCCCACTTTCGAACTTCAGCTTGAAACCTAGGTCCAATGGGAATAACTGGTCCTACATTTGTATGATCAAGAAGTAAAAACTTTTGTTCTTTTTTGTGCTTCTTGTCTTCTTTGTTTGCTCTTGATGAATGTGAAGTCTTCATTTGATCATTCATAACTACCAATGACTCTAATGCTTGTGGGAATCCTATATTTGTTTTCTCTTGAACTGATTTCTCAATAGTTTGAGTAGAGTCACTACTAATAACCAAATGTTCCTTTTTCACTTGGTCTGACTTTTTAGAAGATTCAATATAGTCAAAGAGATAAGAAAAAATGCATTTTTCTCTATCTTTGGAAATAGAGAAAGCATTATTTCCTTGCTTTCCTCGAAAACTAACACCTTTAACTTCAGAATAGAGTGAGCATGAAATGGAAGAAGATTGGTCTCTTCTCTTTTTCATAGCATTTTGGTTAGTAGATTTCTCTCTATTTTGTACAAAAGGAGTACTACATTTTCCATCCTTTAAAACATGCTTAAGATCCCGCTTCATCTGAAAAATATAAGCAGAATCTTATACTAATTATACTTCAATGAATTGGTCAAAAATTCATTTTGGTTCTAGAATTATAGGGTGGGAATCATATTTTAGACTAATGGTAGAACAAATAAAAGTTAATTTGAAAACCAACATATAATAAAAAAGAAGTTTGATGACGAACAAAATTAACCCTATAAGTTAAAGACCAAAATAAAGTTGACCTTAATGAAACTTGTAACTTTAAGATCCCTTTGAGAATGTTTTGATATTCTAAGCCTATTTTAAAAATGATTAAACTTATAAAAATTTCTTTATCTATTATAAAATTACTAAATAAATATATAACACGTGACAAAAACTTTGAATGACCAATTATAGTAAAGAGATGTTATTAAATATAAGAAAATAGACAATATAAAAACAGCTTATAATTGGAAGGATCTTATAACAAATATATAAAGAACATTATTTCTTTTGAAACATGTATTCAAATATTTTTTTTTAATTTGTATCCGTCACATTTTGATCATATTGATTATTTTCCCTAAAAATAAATAAAAAAACAATGGAAAATGCATTCACCACATTTTGCATTCACATTTCGGTCATGTAAGTAAAAGATGCATTAAAATATTAGGGAAAATTACACTTTAATACATTGTTCTATGGACCGTTTTCACTTTGGTACCATATTGTTTCAAAAGTGACATTTTGATATCATGTTCTTTGCACTATTAACATTTTAGTATCCAAATTTGTTTTTTTGTGGAGTATTGAGGAAAAGTCACACATGACCATTCCAAACACCCAAATATTCATTTTCCTCTTATTTTTCACGATTCAAATGGTAAAACACTCTAAAATCACCTCACTTCGAATCTCAGTGTTTTTGCGTCTAAAACGTGAAAAATGAAAGAAAAATGGACATTTGGGTATTTTTACTGTGCACGTGATGATCACGTGCGACTTTGTCGTCAAAACTTAACCGAAAAATAAATTTGGGAACCATTTATGCAAAATAATAAGTTCAAAAATAATTCACAAAAAGAAAAATTCAAACAACTCTCTGCATTTTAACCATTTTATTAGTTCTAAACACCAATTCTTTCATAACACCTTAAACATATAAATTATTCTTGCGAAAAAAAAAACTTCTATAAAGTCCTTTATATGTTTACCATAAAGTTCTTTCAATCAAAAGATTTAATTGCATTCTCTCTCTCTTCAATGATTGAACGTGCAAAAAATTGTATTTAATATTCTTTCTTTACCATGATTGGTCATGCATAAAATTTTTGCCACGTATTAAAGGTTGATTGGGGAGTCTCATAATAAATATATAAGAAACCTTACGTAAGTTTTTCCTATAATTCTTTAAAAACCAGAACATTCCTAAAGGGATCTTAAGTTAGCAACTTTTATTGTTTGACTTGAAAGCTGAAAATAAGAGCATACCTTGGGATATTTAATGTCGTAACTATGCATGACAATTTTGCGAAATTTGAGCAATTTTTCATGGTGAAGCAACCTTTGAATTGAATATTGGGATGACTCCATAGTGCATGGGTCCAATGCAAGGCCTTTCAACCAAAGTAACAAATCTTTGTTGTTAAATAAGCTAAGAGATGGTTTAACTTGTCTAGTTGAAACTTCTTTGGACAAAGAACCTTTCCCTTCAATCCTTTTCTTCTTACAAACAAGTTCACTATACAATGTTCTTGCCATGATGTAAACAACTGGAACAAAACATTACCAAGTTGAAGAAGAAGGTCAAGCATAAATGTTTTTCTTATGTGACTCATTATGTATATTCACTTAGAATCGGAAGAGGCATAAGATAGATTAGATTATAAATAATAAGATGCAATCAATTTTAAAATGTCCACACATGTAATTCATTCATAAAAAAAGCAAATGATGTTCATACAAAATACATTAAACATAAAAAACAAACATATCTAGACTGTTAAACTCAAAAATCAAACACTATGCAACAACAACATTATGCATCATAGATTAAAAGTTTAAAACAAAAGAATCCTCATCATGAGTGAATGTGGTAGAATCCAAATTAAGAATCAGTACACAATAGAAGATAATAAAATAGAACATAAAACATAATTATGATTATGTAGGCCATCTATGTACAAGTTATCTAGCCTTGGGCAAACATTGCAATATTAATGGCATATGATGCACGATTGCAATTGAATCTGTAAGATAATGTCTTGATAACTAAAGATCAAGAATACAGGGTGGAAAAGCCTCACAACTAAAGCATCACTTTATATCCATATATATTTTTATCTAATGGGAGACATTGCATCCCCCTTTGAAAGACAACATCCCTACTTGCCTACTTGATAAGAAACTATAGATATCATCAATGACGCAACTCTTTCCTTAACCCATACAAGAGTAAATGTCCAAATGTCATAATTGATGCCACACTTGGCTAACAATCAATAGTTTCGACAATCCTATACACTGACATTACATTACTTTTCTATCCTATACATTACATTACTTTTCTATCCTCAAGAAAACATTCTAATTGCAATTGCTACATGATTGCAACTAAGCTTGTAAGATAATGCCTTGATGCTAATTCTAATTTTGACGCCTTTCCAAACTTCAAATTTTCGTCCTGACTAATCCAATCTTGGCCTACGTTACGTTGAGCACCTAACTATGGTGGGAATAACTATATTCACAAAGTCTCGAACCTGAAATTTTATTTAAGCGATATCAAATTATGTACCACTTAAACTAACCTTATGTTCAATTGCCTTGATGCTAATTAGCAGTACCTGAATAGTGTCCAAAAGACTAGCCAATTAAGTACGAGGTGCCTCATAAATTATGTATCACCTTGCATTGCTACTTTTATCCAACATGGGGCACATCATAAACTCAAAGATCTGAATAATAACATGAAAAAGGAGCACCTACCTTAAGCTAAAGTCTCAAGTTGCTACAATTTTTCACAAAGCCTCATGTTTGCAAAACAAAAGCTAAGGATCCATGAGAATATTAAACGATCCTACCATCTTGTTTGAAAGATTGCAATCCTCCCCTGATCTTATGATGAAAAAAATCATGCACAAAATCAATTAACCAATATAAGAATGGGTGACTAATTTCTTGCATTTCTTTCTCTTCGATCCTATAACAAGTTATAATCAATATATCGCGAAATACTAAATCCGAAAAATATTTTACCAAGTAGATGTTTGACAATGTAAATAAAAACTTCACAACAAATATTCATATCTTCACATTTCTTTTAATGATTTTCGTGGAAGACCAAGGAACTTAGATAAAACACTTCATGCGCACCAGCACGAAGCCACATGGATATTAGTCATTTATCCTATGTTTTCACATTACAAATGATCAAAATGTCTATATTCGATGATACTGTATATTTTACTTGTTAAATTCGAGTTAAAATGAAATGAGTACAAACAAATCTTTAAGAGTATCTAACTTTGTAGTAATTTTGATTTTTTTAATATATATATATATTATAAGAAAGAAATTAAAATTTTTTATTAAAGAATATAAAATTGAATAATATTTATATACTATAATATAATTGATTTATATTTTATAAAAATAAATTATTTATTTAAATTTTCTTCGAGTCTAGATCTGAAATTCAACTATTCGTATATACCAGGATGAGATTAAATTTGTCGTCCCGCACAGGCATGGGTCCGAGGACGTGCAAATAGTGTTCGAGGACGTGCATATAGTTTTCATAGATCTGAGTCCTCTCTCGTTCACTCTTAAAACCTCTTGGGGATGTTTAGATTGGGGATTAAGTTGGGGAAGGAAGGAGGATAGGAGATGTTTGGAACCTTTTCTCCTCATTAAGAAACTTGAAAATTGAAGGGGAAGATAATGACCCCTCTTTCCTTTACAAATTATAAATACCCTAAATTAGAGTTTATAAATACCTTAAATTGGAGTCTTTCGAGGGGTAGTTATTTCGAGGCTATGCGTGGCCTTGTGCGTTTCATTTGGTTTATATACATTTTTTCTTGGGCCTAAGGAGCCGTTCTAAATTAGGACTCTCTTCACTCTCAAGGAATCCCACTATAGTTGTCATGTATCATATAGGTGGGCCTTTTAAATATATTTGTTTCCTTGTTCAAAAAGGATAACATCGCATTATGTATCTTGATATTCTCATTCAATTGTAATATCATTTAATTCAAATCAATTCAAAATTGATTTGATTACATTCCACTATAATGTAAAGTTTGATTCTTGACATGTGATGCAATGAGTCATGAGCCAATAAAATAATGACATGTGGAAGAGTTAGTTATATGTAACTAGTGATGTGACTCAATACACGAGTTTGATTGGTTAAAAAAAATATTATTTTATTATTATTTTTCAACATCAAATTGCATCATTGGCTATAGCAATTACATCTCAAGTCAAAGAATTAAATTTTACATCAAAGATTAACCCTATATTTCGTTAAACTTACTCAATTTTAAATTTAGAAGTTTCTTCTATTCTATAAGATTACAAAACTATATTCCTTGATTACAAAACTATATTCCTTTTTATGTTTTGTTTTTTTTTTTTTTT